>CM053789.1:431619241-431846741 GCA_028749045.1 Cupressus sempervirens
GTTGTGCATTCAAGTTTGGTTGAGTAAAGATATAATGTAAGCTACAATGATTTCTATGCAACTCAAACTTGTGTCCCAAAAGGAAATGCCTCCAACACACAAGAGCATGCACCATGACCACAAGTTCCAAATCATGAGTGGGGTAGTTAAGTTCATGGTCCTTGAGTCTTCTAGACTCTTATGTAATCACATGACCATCTTGTATCAACATCGCACCCACACCTTCCAATGAAGTATCTATGCAAACCATAAAATTGATTATAGGATTAGGCACTACAAGGATTGGTGCACTGGTCAAATTCTCATTAAGAGCATCAAATAATGCCTCACACTGGTCTGACCAAACATACTTCTTCCCTTTTCGCTGAAGAGAAGTGATGGGATGAGCCACATGTGAAAAATCCTTCATAAATCGACTGTAGTAACAAGAGAGCCCTACCTGATACCCAAAAGAGAAAACATGATAACCTGAATAATAAAATAAAAATCCCATAGAAGTTGCTGAAAATCATGGCAATCTAAGGCCTCCCCGAGCTAGATCCAACAAGACTAATCTCGCATTGATCCCACCCTCGTAGCTCCTATAGTAAACATAACACAATCCTAGAGAAGAGGATTTGGAAATATGCTCTCAAATTTTTGTTTCCAAAATGAGAAGTGAGGAATAAAATTCCATTTTGGATACTTATTCACTTTTTGAGTGAATAAAGGATTAGGGTAAATAAGCAAGTCACCTAGTTAAACCCTAAATGAACCCAAAAAAAAAATTGAAATTCATCTACGACAAAGCTGCCAAGAATTAAATTAAATAAGATAAAGTACGAAAATTCCCTTAAACCAAAATCACAAAATTCCTTTGTAGCTTTCGTGACAAATGTAAACCTCTAAATTCACAGACACAATCACGGGTCTAATCACATAATACAAATGAATCCAAATTTATTAAATCACCTGCGGGTTTAATTTAAATAATTAAATAGGATACACTGACCATACAGGGATGACATTGGTTAAATATGAACATCTAAATCACTTACTCCATATGCCACTGCCATGGACGTAAATTCTGCACACTAAACCACATGATCAAGTGCAATTGCATATAATAACATAGACGAAGCAATAAATACACTGAATGATTTAATTTAACTATTTATTTAATTATACTGAAATAATCCATTTACATCACTCACTTTCACATAAAGCATCACAAAGAAAGAATGAAGTAAATAACCATAACCTCAAATCCAACATATAAACAAAATCAGAGGATATGTCCAAATATCAAATAACTAGATATCATCCTAAAACATATTGTCATCTCAAAAAGGCATCATCATGCATATATGATCAACTGAACAACATAGTAATCTAACATCTATGATATTGTAAATCAAAGTATAACATCGAACCATTAGGTCATCTCAAATACAAAAAAAAAAATGAGTAACAAGAATCTCTTAGATCAAAATATAACAAGTTACAGACTACAAACATGAGAGACACTACAAAACTAGATGACACACAAATTGAGGTGAAAATCTCAAAAACCCAACATTGACGAAAATTAATGAAATAAAACCCATTCCCCCTTTGGATAAATGAGCCACAAAAATCCAATAAAAATTGGGTTTGAACCCTGTATGAAAAAATGATTAGCATAAATGTACAAAATCCCAAACCCCTATCTCGAAAAATAGGGAAATGCTCATACCCACCCAACTAGTTAGAGCTAGTAATCAAAAACAGAGGGGAACACTAGTTCTCAACCTCCTAACAAATGATTACCAAAATTAGAAGCATAAATGAGGCTGAAATAGGAAAACAAGAGAGCCCTACATGACAACCAAAAGGGCAAACATGAGAATCTGAAAAATAAAATAAAAATCTTGTAGAAGTTGCCAAAAATCACGGAAATCCAAGGCCTTGTTGAGCTGGATCCAATGAGACCAATCTCACAACGATCCCACGTTCATAGCTCCTACAATAAACATAAACACAATCTTACAGAAGAGGATTTGAAAATTTGCTCTCAATTTTCTATTTCCAAAAGTGACAAGTGAGGAATAAAATTCTATTTAGGATACTTATTCACTTTTCGAGTGAATAAAGGATTAGGGTAAATAACCAAATCACCTAGTTAAACCCTAAATCAATTGAAACAAAAATAGCTATTCCAAGTAATTGGAATTCATCTATGATAAAGCTGTCGTGAATTAAATTATGTTAAAATAAAGCCCAAAATTCCCTTAAATCAAAATCACATAATTCCTCAATAACTTTTGTTGAAAAATGCGAACCTCTTAATGCATAGACACACTTACGGGTCTAATCACATAATGCAAATGAGTCTAGATTTATTAAATCACCAGAGGGATTCATCAACCATACAAGGATGACATTTGTTAAATATGAACAACTAAATCACTAACTCCATGTGCCACTGCTAGGGACATAAATCCTGCACACTAAACCACACGATTAAGTGCAATTGCATATAATAACATAGCCAAAGCAATAAATGTGTTAAATGACCTTATTTAACCATTTATTTAATTCTACTGAAATAATCTATTTACATTGCTCACTTTCGCATAAAGCATCACAAAGCAAGAACGAAGTAAATAACCATAGCATCAAATCCAACATATAAATGTA
Organism: Cupressus sempervirens; assembly: GCA_028749045.1. Taxonomy (NCBI): domain Eukaryota; kingdom Viridiplantae; phylum Streptophyta; class Pinopsida; order Cupressales; family Cupressaceae; genus Cupressus; species Cupressus sempervirens. The sequence continues at coordinate 431,621,900 of CM053789.1, forward strand.
ATCAGAGGATATGTCCAAATACCAAATAACTAGATATCATCATAAAACATATTGTCATCTCAAAAAGGCTTCATCATGCAGATATGATCAACTAAACAACATAGTAATCTAACATCTATGATACTTGAAATCAGAGTATAACATTTGACGATTAGGTTATCTCAAATGTAAGAATATCATGAGTAACAAGTATCTCTTGGATCAAAATATAACAAGGTACAAACTGCAAACACGAGAGACAATACAATATTGCTTAAAATCTAGCTCATTACTCCCTAAATAAATGTTAGTAGACATCTAAGTAACATTTTAGAGTGACACCACTATAAATTTTGATAAGAGGTTTCCTTACTCTTTCCTTACAAATGAAGAAATATTACTCCTTTTGGAACAATACAATAACTAGATTTTTAAGTACCCTTAAATTGCAAACAAATTAAAATTTTAAGCATTAGAAATAAATAGTTAAATGATTCTCTTTTTAGAATAGAAGTGTAAGGCCACATACTTTCCTTTGTGAAATAAATCTTCTCTTTTAAGTCAAAACACCAATCGCGAACTCTTTGTAATTTTTGTTACAATGATACAAGATAGTGGCCAAATACATACAAACTTGCTCTTCCACCCTACAATAATGACATCACGAGATCCCATGAATCCTAGCCATATTCCCGAGAAGGAATAAGCTCGTTGCATCAAGGAGCAAAGATACTGTTAGATGAGCTCTTCCTTAACATTAAACTATTTTGTAAACATTCATTCAATAACTACCTATTCCATTTAACATGTATTATAAACCAAAAAGGAAAAATTTAGTTGGCTTTTTCTCAACTCTCCCTTGATCTCCATGTTGAAAACCAACAATCCTCTCCTCCCCTCCTTCCTTCCAAAGCCTTTCTTCTAATTCTAACTGTCTCCCAAAATGGAGAGTAAGAGAACCTCCCAAACCCTAGCCCATCCTTCCTTTTTTCTAAATAAGTCTCCCTCCTCCTTTTTGCACAAGACTTGATAAAAAATATTTTAATGATGACATAAGGCTCTATGTCCTAACTTTTCTCCCACTCATCACATCTCCTCAAAAGGGGAGAAGGTATGGAGTGTGTCTCTCACTTCACATTTTCGTCACTCTTGGGAAGTGGCCCATTCAGGGAGTCACAATGAGAATGGGGACCATGATTTGGCTTGAAATTGACCCCTAATGCTAGGGACTATAATTGAGGTAGGTTAATTTGACCTTAGTTACCCTCTAGGTCCAAATTTCCCTCACTAAAACCTCAAATTAAAAATTACATTTGAATTTCCAAGTCTAACACCAACCCCATTTTTACATCCCAAAAAAACATAAGGTAGATGTTAAGGTTTGAGTAACTGTGTTCCAACTAATACATTTTACATTTGAGTGCTTTCCCTTATTGGATGCAACTTGACTTTATTATTGTATGTAAATTTAAATTCCTAAACGTCCTTATAGTCTTTTTTTGCATATCTCAAGTCTAACATTAGTAACCCTAGGAATCAATTACAACCATTCATCCCTTTCTTTATTTATTCTTTATTTATAATTGTTTCTAATTGTCATCTTTTCAAGCATGCTTTATATGGATTAATGCTAGAACATATTATAACTTATCATCTAACCAAAGATATCCATCTACTATAAACATATCATATTACAAACTCAACCATCATATGCAAGGTATGTCCATCTCATCACAACATTGAGAAAACTTATCAAAATAAGATGTCAAATAGGCATTAGAACTAGGCAATGAAATATTCCACCTCTATCATCTAATAATATTTTATATAATTGATTTATTGATTCTAAATCACAATTTTCATTCCTAACCACTTTGCAATATTTTCTAACCAAGTTAATTAACCATCCTATCATTTGAAAGGTATCAAACTATTACAAAATAACATCATATAATGACTAAATGCATTGTTGTAAAATATAATCAAGTTAACTATCTAGTGGAATCATCTTAATCTCATAGTAAGTAGTTCTAATAAGTTGAGAAATTTCACAAAATCACCAACATGTTATCATATAGGTACAAGTTCATCGTAATGGCATCCTATTCAATATTGAGTTTGGCAAGACAAAATATCAATTCCCTTCATAGAAGATCATATCTATATCTCCTAAGACACCTTTAATCACACAATATCTATAATTTCAAATGGAAAGTTTTGATGGAGGTCATCCACAAACAATTTTTAGGTACCCGATACGGGCCCACGCATGCTTGAAACCTCTTCAACTAAAAGCCAAGGACCAAGGAGCATCCATGCTACCAAATTCTCTTGGGGCACGATCTCGGCCTCACCCCTTACGATGTCTTTGGACCTTGCACTCAGCAAGACTTGATCCTTGGTGGCTCTTTGTGAGCCATTCAACTTCACCAGAAGACCAAGGGCCCATTAACCAAATGGAAAGTTTTAATCAATGCTCCTATTATATTATCTTAGTTTCCCTAATAATGAGTCAAATCAATATACTAGTAATGCATGAAATTCTAGTATTTAGTTTTAAGTTCAACACAAGAAAGCCCTTTTTAAAAATTTGTGACGAACCATCCAAGATAAAAGACACATATATCATATCATATTTTTCATATACACCATTAATATTTATGATTATAAAGCATATAACTAATTAATTGAACTTAACAATATAATGAAATCATATTATTTGGTTGCAGTAATCCCATAATGATCTTATAAGTCCTTAATGAAAGATGGGTCCTCACAATAGTTGAGATATTTTCCTACAAAGGCAAGAAATGTTGAAGCTGAGGACTCTACAAATTTCATGAGAACTTTACATGATGAAGTAAGAGAAAATTTGGAGGACAATAATATGAAGTATAAATAGAGAGAAGATAATTGGATGAGACCTACATCTTTTGAAATCGAAGATGAGGTTATGATTCATTTGAAGAAAAATAGATTTCTAGTGGGAACCTACAGTAAGTTGAAAATGAAGACATTTGGGCATTGTATGATTCTAAAGAAATTTGATAGTGGAAATGCTTATGAAGTGGAACTACTAGAAGACATGGATATTTCATCCATATTCAACATTGTAGATTTCTTTGAGCACTTTGAATTAGATGATGAGATGGAAGATAGCCCAAATTATCCTAAGAAAAAGAAAGACAACATTGAAATAATCTTGAATAGTAGAATAAGCCAAAGTACAAGAGAAAAAGACTACATGGAATACCTAGTTCAATGGAAAGACAAACTAGTTGAAGATAGTCCTTGGATTACACAAGCTGAGTTGGATCTTTATGATTCAGGTTAGAATATGAAGAATACTTGATGTGGACATTAGTTCTTTATTAACCCCATTAATCTGATCCAAGAGCATCTTGGCTCTTGGAGAAATCTTGTATCAACCAAAAGAAATTCTTATTTTATGTACCAATATGCTATTCGTGAATTAGCCATTGCTACTTGTGGTTTCATGTTATCCATAGTTAACACCATGAAAAGGACATATCTTGGATTCTCATCCTAAGTGTGTGAGCCGTGATTGTCCATATTTCTTGAGTTTTGTGCTATTTGTGGTTCTTATTTCTTGCATTTCTCATCCTATAAGACATAATGATTTCTTTGGTGCGGTTTCCTATGCTTCCTTGGCATGTTTCAAAGTTTGCAACCAACTCCTAAGACATGTGTGAACCCTTTGTTAAGTGTTTTTCAATTCATGTTGATATTTTCTGCAACCCAGATGGCCTTACAACTAGGTATGTTTTATGATCTTTAATAATTACATCGGTGTGGTTGCCTACAATCTGGCCTCCTGTACTATTATTTCATTTTATTTGTATATTGCTTCCATGTGTAACTCTGAGAAGAGGATGTTTATAGGTTTAAGTTGAGCTTATCATGTTTGAACCAACCATCTCCACATGTCACTAAGGTATCATTAGATTCGTGTTAGGGAGCATGATATTCAAAAGACAACATTTAGTTGTTGTTGGGCATTTTGAATTTATGGTTAGGCCATTTGGGCTAATCAACTCACTTGCTACATTTCAATCCATGATGAATAAGGTTTTTGTTTTATAGTTGAGACCATTTGTGTTGGTCTTCTTTGATCAAACATTAGTGTACTTGAAAATGTAGGAAGAGCATTTTGCACATCTTGATATAGTCATGGGTATGCTTGGAAATGAGTCTTTTAATGCCAAGGAATCAAACTATGACTTGGGCATTTTTGCATTTGAGCCACATCATCAATATAAATGGAGAGAATATGGATCTTGACAAGGTTAAGATAATAGTGAGTAGCCTACAATAGAGAATCTTACACAACTTATAGAGGGTTTTTAGGATTGTGTGGTTTCTATTGTAGATTTGTTAATTGATACTCATGATATGTAACACCACTCACATATTTGACCAAGCAAGGAGCTATTGTTTGGACTCAGGTGCAACATTACTATTTTGAGATGTTGAACAACTCATGATTATTTGTCTAGTGCTTCCATTGCTAGATTTTACTTAACTCTTTGAGTTATATTATGATGATTTAGGAGAGGGAATTGGAGTAATCCTTATGTAGGACAAACATTCAATTTCTTTTGAGTGCCAAAAGGTAACATGTATATAATGGAGCTACAATATTCATGGCATGGAAATATTGGCCATTCCACATACATTGGCCAAGTTCAAATAGTCATTAGTAGGTATAAAGTTCATTGTTAAGACATACCATGCATAGTTACTTGAGACATCCTGACATCATCTTTGACAAGGGGACACAATGTAGTTCCCGATGCTACATTTGAGTTCTATGGCTTATTTCAAAGGATTAGAGACATCTAATTATGAAAGAGTGTGCCAAGGACTCTTTGGGCTTCATGTATTATTGAGGGGTCAATATAGGATGATAGATACTCAATGGTGAATGATCTCATCATTTACAAAGGGGAGATATTTTTGACCTCGAGATTGAAGGTGAAGAAAATTGTGTTTAGGTCCTTTCATGATGCACTTGTGGTAAGCCATCCTTACTAATTCAAAACTTACAAACAAATACAAGAGAGGTTCATTTGGAATGGGTTAAAATCATACGGTCCTCTCTATTTTAGAGAGTGTCTTGTCTACCAACAAGATAAATTGGACCATGCATACCTTGCATGCCTACTTCAACCATTTTTGATTCTTGATAGGAAGTGAGAATGCATATCAATGGATTTCATTACATGAATGCTAAAATACCAAGGTAGAAATTTTATCTATGTGGTGGTATGATCATTTGATTAATTATTCTCATTTCTTTCCAGTCACCACTAGATATTCAACTATACAAGTAGTTGAGTTGTTTTCCTCTGAGATATTTTGATTGCATGGGTTGTCTTGGAGCATTTTCATTGATAAAGATGGTCAACTCATGAGTCATGTTTGGCATGAACTCTTTATAATTTATAAGAATGAGCTCACTTTGACCACTAGTTATCACCCCAAGACAAATGTAAATGGGTGGAGGGGTATCTTAGGAACTACATTGCAGGGGACAAAAGGGTTGGGTTAAGTAGATATTGTTGGAAATTTGTTTAGTGCTCCCTTTGAGATTTTTGACAAGGGCTTAACCACTTCTTGTGTACTATAATTTGAGTGGTTGTATCGAGAATCAACAAATTGGTTTTTTGGTGCAACGACAACCCCACTCTAACAAGTGGTATTAGAGCTTGGCTACAGGTTCAAATCCTCAGACCCTCGAGTAACGCTAAGGGGGAGATTGCTGAAATTTTTTTCAGCACTCCTGTCGAGATTCACAAAAAGGGCTTAACCACCTTCTATGTACTATAAGTTGAGTGGTTGTATCGAGCATTGACATATTAGTCTTTTGGTGCAACAAAAACCCCACTCTAATAGATATATCTTTCTAGGGATATACTACTTACTATCTTTTTATTCTCATGATAATACTCATGGCCTTCTAGGTTATGCGAGGCATAGCTTTCTTGACTTGTTGATGAGTGATTGTAGAGTGCCTAGTAATAGGGATATGTTGAAAGAGAATTAGTATATCATGAGGGCTCTTAGGGAGGATATCCCAAAGACACATAATCAACCAAAGCAGTATGCAAATAAGAAGTGAGATGAGTGCTCATTTGAGGTAGGAAATATGGTTTACTTATTTTTGGAACCCTATAGATAGTCATCTCTCAAGAAAAGTAGTGCAAATAATTTGAAGCAATAATACTATGAATTGTTTAGGATCACTGGGTGGGTGGGTGAGGTGGCTTATGCAATGGAGTTCCTAGAAGATAACAAGGTGCACAATATTATACATGTATCATGCCTCAAGAATGCATTAGGGAATCATGCAATTCATTCTACGACTTTACCACCCTCAGATGATGAGGGTAAGTTGATATTGGTACTTGAGGCTATTTCAAATGTTAAAGAGAAATAATTGAGGAAATGAATTATCAAGGAATATTTAATCAAACAGAGAGACTTGTTAATCGAGGATGCCACTTGGGAGAGTGAGGAGATTTTTTAGCATCCAAAATTGAGATTGCTTAGTGACAATCAATTTTAGGCAGGGTAGGTTGTAAGGTGGCCTTCTCTCTAGTGCTTAGATTGAACAAAGTTTGGCCTATCATTGGACCCTCCTAGGCTAAGAGTTGATGACACGGTCATCTATGCAATTACTTTTTCTTTCTTGGTTAATATGGTTTGGGCGAGAAATATATTTTAATAATAGAATATTGTTTGTGCTTTATATCACAATGATATTTTAATATTATGCAAGTGCAAATATGAAATATTATGTAAAAGGGGAGTCTTCTAGAAAGTGCAATAAAATATTATTTTATGTCTTTTAGGAGTCCAACCTCTTAAAGGAAAATAAAAATAGGATGAGAAGCCTTATTGTTGATAATTCAATGTTTTACGTCTTTTCTTTAAAGCTTGTGGAGCCAAAATTTTCAACAATTTGTTACATCAATCATTTGGAACAAGCATTCCCACTGATTTTCTTAAATGAGGTAGTGAAAGATATTTTGTAGGGTTGTAGTTATTGGAGGAGATAAGTCAGTCTTCTCATTGTGTTAAATTTGTGGCCTAGGGTCAACTTGTTGAAGAAAAAATAGAAGGAATAACCCTGGTGCAAATCTCTGCCATATTGCAACAGTGTTGAGATCCCACAATTTTGTTCATGGAGGCTTATTTGTCCATCAATCTCTTATTACTAGTGGGGAAATTTTTTTTGGGAATCTTGACATTTGTTTTTGGGAGGATTTGAAGGCTTTTCTAAGATTGAAGGTGACATGAATAATGACCTTATTCAGTATCGCTACTACAGTGACGTCACTAAAATGGTTGTGAACAATATCGCTATAGTTTTGTGAATAATACTCGTTCAAATTATGGTAGATTCTGATAAGATCTAAATCTTCTAGTCAAATTATGGTGAATAATATCGCTATTGCATTGTAATTGTCTTGAGTACAAATACGGAACAAAATTTTAAGGCATTTGCACAGGCAATGTAGTTAGCTTGTTGAATTCATTGCAATCTCATTTTATATCAGAAAGGTATTATTTCAAGGTCTGAAATATAGTTGAATCTTGCATGACAAGTGTTTGTGAAGATGCCGCTTAGTTGTAATTGTTGATTTGCATTAGATATGTCAGATATATACATTTGGAAAAGGCCAAATAGACTAGCTCATTTTTAGATGTTTAGAAGTCTTTGCTAAACATTTTCTGTTGAGATATTTTGGGACTTAGCATAGGTGAACGTAATATGAAATTCATAACAGTAAGATATCCCTTGGTGTGGAAAGTGTTTTAAGAAGCTCAAGTCAAAGATCAATAAATCAAATTCAGATTTTGCAAGGGATATTAAATTTCAATTGCCTTGATTTTAATAGTTTCTAGCCAAATAACATCCATAAGAGTTGTCTTGTCCTTTGAACTTATTTTGGTTCCCTTCAACACTTGCATGATGAGGGGGGATGTGGTTCTAATATGGGAGACTAAACATTTCTTCACATTCATTTTGTAGTTCAATGTTATTTTCTCTATGGTTAATAGAAGTCGGTGCAACTCTCCAGCTTGTATTTTATCTATTTGAAAAAAGATGGAAGTATATATTTATTTACACTGATTTTTTTTTAATTGTATAGTTTTATCTTTTCTAATGTATATATCCATTGTGTTTTCAACTTTTATGTATATCATTACATGAGATTTCATAACATGTTATTATGGAATACCTTATAACATAATGCATATAAATTAAAAATTGAATGTCTCAATTTTTTTAAGAACTATTATTTTATGTAAAGGGTATTTCACATTACAAAAGTCAAAATATTTATATCATTCATGTCATAATTATAACAAGATCTTATCCAATGAATTTATATGGAAAACTAACATTTTATTAGTTTAAGTAGTAATATGTGTGGTTACACCTTTTTAAGTATATTTGATGACATGTATAAATCTCCTAAATTATAAATCCATCCAAAGAAATGTGGAAAGATATACAAATTGATGCTGTTTTATTTTTCTTAATATTGTTTTATTTTATTTCTCTCTTAAACTTATTTTATTGTTGCTCTAAATTATGTTTCTTACAAAGACATTTTAATTTTATCGTTTCTATATTTTTTTTGTAATACAATTTTTTAAATTTAAATTTGTAAAATTCAAATTTTCTTGTATAAAATTTAGATATACATATTAGTATTTTAAAAAATCAAAAAAATATTTTAATAAAAAATAAATTTAAATAATTTAAAATTTTAATGTCTACTTAAAAAAAATAGTAACTTGTAATTTTGATGGAGGGATGTCTTCGTTTTATAGGGTATTTACTTTTAATTTTTTAAATTATTTATAAGTAATACTAATATATTGTCATATACATGGTTATTTTTGATTAAGAGAAAATAGGATTTTGACGGACCCTGGAATCCCATACAAAATAGGTTTTAAATAGAGGGAGGAGATATCTGAAATTGAAAGATATACATTGAGCTCCTTAAATAGAGATGAGACACAAACTAGATAGGACAAAGTCGAGAGAGAGGGAGTCAAGAAACACACTTTCTCTAGCAAAGTAGAAGTGACACTCAAGAAAATATATGACAAACAAACTACTGACTACCCAAAAAAAAGGAACCAATAAAATATAAGATTTTCCCTTTCATCCACTTCTTTGAGTGTTTTCCTTTAATCATAATCCATCATTCTTTAACCTTAGTTGCCTTATCTTGCCAAGAACTCGAGTCCACACAACTACCATAAGTAACCATGATAGGGACAAGAAACTTTTCAAAAGGGAAAGCACTAGGAGAAAAAAAACTTCCCCCAATAACAAAGACATCAGGCATTTTCTGTACAACAACAACGTGTGAAACATCAGTAACATAAACACTAGTAGGAACACCAAACTAAATAAAAGTGGAAGAAACAACAAACACTTTAGATACATCAAAAAATGTCAAATCAATTGGGATAGACACAACAAGGTCAACACTCTCTACTGCAACACCTATGATAATAGAACCAACAATAACCTTTATTGAAGAAGAACCCATTGTAGGTTCTAGGGGAGAGACACCATCTTGGGCCAATTATAAACCATTGGGAAAAATCTATCCATCCAAAAGAGTCGAACCCTTACGAATCATATAATGGTGTCTACAGGATCTCTTCTACCACAAGGAAGACTTTTTCTCATCACTGTCGCAATACCGATGTTGGCATCATAATTACGACTTCCACGAGTATGTAAAAAAAGAAAACATGACATAAATCATTCCACATTTGTTTTGATTGTGGAGAGTTATGCATGAAAGAGGGTGGAGAGCTTTGAACATTGTCGCGCCCTTGTGATCTTTACATTTTGTTGCGGTGCCCTTGCTTTGCAATTTTTTTGCCATGTCGTGGCCTTGTGAGCTCCATGCCCTTGCTTTGCAATTTTTTTGTCATGCCCTTGCTCTACGATTTTCTTCAAGGGCTATGTAAATGTTCTTTCTTTTCCTTCTAAATAAGTATCTCTTTATATTTCCTTCTAAACATGTATATCTTAGAAATCTTTTTTAAGGTGCTTATTACATCTTAGCACAATAGATAATTGATCCAACTACATACATATTCCAGAATCCAAATAATTACCTCAAGATCCTACACAAAAATAATGCAGACTAGGAAAAATGGGCAAAGTTCACAATTTTCTTCCAAAAAAATGTCATAGCAGATATTTTTAGAAAGAAACTAGCCATAACCCAATTAAATGGGTCTAGTTGATGATTAGTTGGGTTGATTACACATTCCTATAGATTTGTCATCAGATTAGGTACAATCAAATAAATAATCTACTGTTCCTAGCTAGCAAGATCAAATACAATTTTCCAAGGTGATAAACTTGCATATGCAAATCCATCACTTGCATGCTAGGCATGAAGCACATTCCCCAATTTATAACAAATGGTTGTGTATAAAGGCTCTATATGATGGTCCAATAATAGAAGCCAATGATGTAACCATGAATGTATTGACACACTCTCCCAATTAGGATCCCAAGTATCTACTGTTGCTGTTAATTTGGGCATCACTATATGATCCAAAATGTTATGAAGTACTGAAGCCAGTAGTAACTTATCCCATGTCTCTAGGAAATGTAGCATAGGTTTAGGGTCCCTTGGCTCCTAGGAATTTGTAACAAGTATTCTCACTGCTAGAAGAATAACTTTAGTGAAGAGTTGAGTGTAAGGAGTTGAAGAAGCAAGTTCTGCTTCTATGTAAATGCCATAATCATGAGGCTCATTCCCTTGTAGAAGCATCTACCACAATGAAATTACCTCTAAACCATATTAAGGATGTTGAAGTGGTTCCCAACCTTGAAACACTCTTATAAGAATTTGATACTTGGGATCATCGTAGGGAGACTGTGCCAATACTTGAAACACTCTTATAAGAAAATGTAGATGCAATACATGACAAATTGGACAACTTGTAGTCCTCCCAATATATGAAATTTAAATTCTCCAAGACACTTGAAAGTGATTCCAATGTCATAGTATCTATTGCAACACTTTCTTGGATTCTATCTATTAGCTCCCATAATATCCTCTATGTTGTCTAGTTGTTCTTTCTGCCATGTAGTCTCTTTCTAAAGCCACTCCTCCTTCTCCCTCATGCCTTAAATTTTGATTATCAAACTTTTGAATATTTGCCTCTACCATATCTAAAATCAACTTCACATTGTGTTGTAACTTTGGCATAGGTGTTTGATCATCGATAACTTTCATTTCAGCATTGAAGTTTTCAAGATTCAGTCGACACCTTTACTTGTGGACCTCTCATGTCAAGCACTTTCTATCTATTTTAACACCATGTTCTTTCTTTTGAGATAACTATTCTTTGGGTACATTTTCTTGTAAAAAAATATTTTTGTTGAACAATTGTAATCTCTTAGAAAGTGCATTGTTGTTTTCATGTATGTATGTATATATGGGTGAACCCACAATACTGGGTACCACTGTTGGGGGACAAAGGAAATCACAAAATGATGAAAAATTTGCATATAGAATTTTACGTATGTTCGCCCGAACGTTTTAAACATGTTCGCGTGAACATATAAGCATTCTATGTTCACGCAAACATATTAAGTTTAAATAGGGTATGTTCACACGAACATACCTTGTTAATATGTTCGTGCCAACATATTTGAAATGGCACTTTTGCTATTAAAATTCCATTTTTCCGTGTGAGATGTTGATAAATTTGCCTTTTTTGTATGTTTGTGCGAACACAAATTATTATAAATGTTCGTGCGAACACATTAAATTAAAATTTTTGGCTATTAGATTATTTTTCTCATACGTTCATGCAAACCAGTGTTCACATGAACATATTCGACAAGTTTGCGTGAATATTGTGTTTGTGCGAACATCTCAAATTACAAATTTTTGGTGTTGTTTTCTGGAGAAAAAATGAAATTGGCTATTTTGACCCCTAAAATTGATATTGAATGATCTCCTACTGTAAAATGAAAAATGCCAATTTGTGCTACTCTGAGCAATCTTTCCAATGACTATAATTGTAATACATATTATATTCATTAAGACTTTCAAATATGAGTTTAACTCATTATAGGTTCATTACTAATTCAACATCAACCGACTTCAACACCTCGGGAAAATTAGTAAATTAGGTCAATTTTTTTTTGAAAAATATGTAGGGACTAGCTTATTGAGATACCTTTCTATTCCAAAAAAAAAAAGGTTTCTGATAAATTGACTTCAAATTATCTGTGTCAAATGGAACGTATGTTTGAATTATGATTCGTGTCATTTCAAAACTTCATAAAGTATACAATATTCAACCAAAATGAATCAAACCAAATGCATCCTCTAGATATTGATGTTAGGAATCTAGCACCAAAAGAATTATGTCATTATCATTTTTAGAAAAAAAGTTATGTGTGTCAAACGGACTGTCACTCTTTAAAAATATTAAATTTTATTATATACCACTTTTGATAAAAAAAAAATCAGATTAAAAAATATGGTTACAAAGTAGGAACAGAGTACTCAAATCATTAGTTTATGTCATCTTGAAAATATTTATAGTTTTCAAGATATAGTTAGTTGAATGTGATGTTTGTTGCAAAAATATTGATTTCAATGTCAAAACTGGTCAAAAAGTGGAACCCATTATTGTGGGATCACCCATATGTATGTATGTATATACATATATACACATACATACATAGAGATATGTGTTTCTATGTATGTATGCATGTATATATACAGAGAGATCTTGTGGATTGTGAATTATGGATTATAAATTAAAAAGAAAAGAAAACATGACATTAATCATTCCCCATTTTTTTTGGTTGATTGTGGAGAGCTATGCACAAAAGAGGGTGGAGAGCTCCAAACGAGGGTGGAGAGCTCTAAATGTTGGTGGAGATAAGTGGAGATCTAGAATTTTGTTGCCGTTCCCTTGTGATAGCTACATTTTGTTGCTATGTCATGCCCTTGTGATCTCCGTGCCCTTGCTCTACGATTTTCTTCAATGGGAGAAGAGGTACCTATATAAATGTTCCTTTTTGCCCCCTTCTAAACATGTATCTCTTGTTCATATATAATAGCTTTGGTCAGATTCAAGGATAACTGATTATGATGATTGTATGCATATGTGCATGTACATATGTATATCAGTTCACTATGTCAACTTCTTTACATGAATACATACAAAATTGCATAGTACTTGTGCTAAATTAAATTGATCATTCATGTCTTGAATTCACACAAGAAATTATCCTTGCATTCAATCAAAACTATTCATACCAAACTAAGTATGCAAAAATCTGTACTTATAGATTATATTATCTCTTGGTGATTGAGTAAAGATCTCTTGCATAATATCATCTAGGTAATGATTAGATGCATTCATATTACGTCATAATAGGATGGAGCAGATGATCCATTTATGTTTATATGGATCAATGACTTAATATAAATCATGTTTGGTTCAACATTAACTAAACTAATTAGTATAAGGTTAATAATTGTTTATATCAATAGTCATGTCATGAGTGGTGGTATAGAGCACCAAGGCACTATTATGGATTTTAGTTTAATGTTTTGGTTTCTCACCTAATTAGGCTAGGATAAATAAATATTGGATGAAAAATCCATGGTATAATGGAAAGACACCTTCATGTATGCCTAGGTCACTTTGGACAAGTTATAAACCATAGTTGCTAGTTGGGAAAGATTGGGTATTTTTGAGTTTTTGGTTAAGATAGCCTAGGATTAGGTTTTTTTAGTTGTTTTTGAATAAGTTGGAACCTTTTCCAAGTCTTAGAATTGAAAAATTGTAAAAATTACAAAAGTTGCACTTTTTGTGCAAAATTGCTAATTTGCAAAATTGTAAAAGTTGCTAAAAAATGCAAAGTAGTTGAAAAGGAGTTGTAACTATTCAAAAAATATTTATAACCTTTGGGATGGATTTAGAAAGGATATATACCTCATTTGTGAGGTCACAAAGAGGAGATTGTACAAATTGGGAGAAGTTGCAATGAGAGATTTTTTTAGTTTTGAAGCAATTTTACTTGTTTCTTGTAACTTTTCTATACTATATGGATTGGTAGGCATGATTAGATGATTTTTTGAAGAATATTTTTTTCTTACCTTTCCATTTCTTTTGGTTTCATCATTTTATGTGGAGTTTTGTTCATGTTATTCCAATTTTTGTACAAGAGGGTTTGTAGAACAACAATTTTATGTAAGCTTCAAAGATGGGCCCCATAGCTATGACTCCCACATTTGGTTTTTAATGGCCTCTTGGGTAATGATAGCTAGACTGTCCTCTCTATGATTCTATGTTTTCAAGACTGGGCAATGTATTTTTCTATTTTTCCTAACCAGCCCCAAGTCAAGTGCCTATGAAGATTTGATCTTGTGAACCTGCTATTTGGAGTATAACATGAGAAGGACATCTATTGGAGGGCTGCGTGTTTGGAAATAAGTTGGAGGAATGTGAATAGACATTCTTGAGTTTTGGGTGTTTTTCCATGACCCCACTTTCCCATAGTTTCTTTATAAACCAATCCTAATTAGGCCAATTAGAACTGCATCGCTTAGTGAAGGAAAGGGAGTGATGGAGTGGAACCAAGTCTTGGTGCTTTGAGAATGGATATAACTCTAAAAAGGGTATCTGGAAACATGATGTTTTTAATTTTTTTTGGGGAATTTTGGAAGTTAGACACCAAAAACCTCTTAAGGAGGCCTAATAGGGCTACTAGGTGAATTTGGGTTTGATACATTGTGGAAGTGTGGGGATCAAAATGGTGATATATTTTGTATAATGTGGATGACTTAAGTCCATTTCATGCCTTGGAACCATTGGAGAAAACCATTTTTGTGTTTTCCTCATGTTGGCCTAGGTGTGGGGGTTAGGTCTTGAAGCCATAATTTGGATGAATTTGATCCTTAGACCATGGGTGCTTGAAGAAGTTGGCAGTCTTGTTTTCTTCAGCATTTGGAGGATTTGAACTGGTTATGACCTTTTGAGAAGGTTGGAGATTTGGTAATTTGTTAATTTGGTGTTAGAGTGGGAAACCCATTTACACCTTTCTAGTTGTGCACTCTGCATCAAGTGGACATGAGACATGCCCTCTTGTGACATGCTTTTTGGCTTTGTCTCTTTTGAAACAATACTTTATACCCAATTGAAAAACCAAGAGAGGTATCAAAATCAATAAATTCCTTTCCCTTTGGTGTTCAATAACTTCAAATATAAAGAGCAAAGATTACTAATAATTATGTTTGAAAATAGAAAAGCTATTCATAGTCAAATCTATAAGAAATATAATCAGCTTTAACATCTCTTTATATTTCCCTCAATAGGTGAATAAAGAAGCTTCTCTTTATGTATATATATGTGTATATATACATGAATACACACACATATGTGTGCCTATGTATGTATGTATGTATGTATGTATATATACAGAGAGATCTTTTTCAAGGTGCTTATTACATTTTAGCAAACCATAAAAATTGATCCAACTACATACATATTCTAGAATCTAAATAATAAAATAATAAAACTCACTCAACCCATGCTACATGACTTACCTCAAAATCCCACACACAAATAATGCAAACCAAGAAAAATGGGTAGAGTTCACAACACTTGAGAGTGTGAGGATTCACACCAGGACCTAACCCTATGTTGGTTTTATTTCAGATTCTTTACAAAAATATATAATATCAAAGATTTTTAGAAAGAAACATGCCATAACCTAGTTAAATGGTTCTAGTTGCTGATTAGTTGGGTTGATTACAAATTCCTATAGAATTGTCATCAGATTAGGTACAATAAAATGAACAATGAACTGTGCCCAACTAGTAGGATGAAATACAGTTTTCCAAGGTGATAAAATTGCATATACAAATGCATGTATATATGTATGTATGTATATATATGTGTGTGTATATGTATGTATGTGTATATGTATGTATGTATATTTTTATATATGTATGTATGTATGTATGTATATATGTATGTATTTATGTATGTATGTATATATGTATGTGTATATGTATATATGTATGTTTTTATATATGTATGTATGTATGTATATACATATATATACATATGTATATGTATCTATATATGTGTATGTATACACACATACACATATGTGTGTCTATGTATGTGTATATATATATATATATATATATATATATATATATATATATATATAGAGAGAGAGAGAGAGAGAGAGAGATCTTGTGGATTGTGGAGATCAATGGAGATTTAGGATTTTGTTGCCATACCCTTCTGATCGTTGTATTTCATTATCGTGTCCTTGTAATCTCTGCATCTCGTTGTCATGCCCTTGTGATCTATGTATATGTATGTATGTATACATGTATATACATATATATACACATGTATATATGTATATGTATATGTATATTTATGTGTATATATACATACATACACACATGTGTGTATGTATGTATGTATGTATATAAACAAAGAAATCTCTATATATATACATACATACATACATAAACACCCATATATGTGTGTGTATGTATATATATACACATATATGTACATAAAGAGAATCTTATCTATATATACATACATACATAGACACACACACATATGTGTTTGTATGTATATATACATATATATACATAAAGATAAGCTTCTCTAATCACATGTTAGAGGAATATAAAGAGATAAATGTTTAGAAGGAAAACAAAAGAACATTTACATAGATACCTCTTCTCACCTTGAAGAAAATTGCAGAGCAAGGGCACCGAGATCCAAAGGACACAAAAAAAAAACAAAATTGTAGAGCAAGGGCACATAGATCACAAGGGCATAACAATGAAATGTAGAGATCATAAGGGCACTCCAATGAAATGCAACAATCATAAGGGCATTACAATGAAATCCTAGATCTCAACTAATGTCCACCAAGGGCACAAAATCAAAATGTAGAGATCATAAGGGGATGACAATGAAATATAGTGATCACAAGGACATACTAATGATATCTCCACCAATGTTTAGAGCTTAGATCTCTCCACCAATGTTCAGAGCTGTCCACCCTCATTCAGAGCTCTCCACTATTTTTTACATGCATCTCTCCACAATTGATCAAAACAAATGGGGAATGCTTCATGCTTCATGTTGTATTTATTTATTTATTTTTTTTAATACTCACATGGGCATTGCAATTGTGATACAAATGTTGGTATTGCAAAAACATCGACGACAAGTGAAAAAAAAAGAAAATCCACAAATTACTCTGTCATCACAAATTGCCTTTGCAATTTGACCCCAAATGTTGTAGTGAACTTAAGTGTTTGTAAGACTTTCAGTTTGAAGATAGAAAAACATATGGTTGAGGTTCCTACTATTGAAAGACAATTATCTAATCTTTTAATTAAGAGCTGATGAAGAAGAAATAAAATTTCTAATCAGATGAAGGCTTACAAAAAATATGATTCATTTGAACCTAGTAGCTGCAATAGCAAGAGAAGAGTTGATATTTCTGATGATACCATTAGTTGTAGCAGTAAGTTTGGACAAACTTCTAGGATGATTGCTGAAGAGGATTAAGAATGTGCATGGGATTTATGTTTTGAATTTATTTAGATGTTAATAAGTCCTTATGGAACATCTTGTTTTTGAAACATTGGGTGTCTAATGTAGGTGCATCCTTGGACTATATTACCTTAAGCCCTACTTCTAGTATCCCCTTAGGAGAACTCATAGACTCATGGCTCACTTTGATCAAGATTCCTCTTCTCCTCTCTTTAGGAACCTTAGTGATCCTATGGTTTTTCATGACCCTAATCCTTCTATGGAGCATGACTCTTCTTATTCATCTCATGATTAGGATGAGGCTTTAAGGGTTCCTCCTGAACAAGTTCATAAGATTGCTACTAAGATTGATAAAATGCATGATTGACTTCTTTAAGAAAATCACAATACTGATATTATGCCTACTTTTGATGCTCTTATGAAAGTGATATGTAATGATGGACATGGATCTTTTGCATGGTCTTAAACACCTTTTCCACACTCACATTAACCCTTCAACTCAAGCCACATCTAAAATAGGAATAGCTTTACGTATCACTATTATGACTACTTATATTCAACCATTTAATCCTCCTTTTAGTAGTCTTACAATTTCTTCTCTACCTATGAGTGTTCCACTTTCTTCATTTCCTATCTCACAACCTTTATACAATAGTGTTCCTTACACTTATCTTAATCCTCCTATTATGGTTCCTAATGTCCCACTTATAGCACCTTCTATTCCAACTCATTTTTACACTCTTCCTAGTGCATCAAATGTGTATTTTGCCACCTATTTCCTATATTGATTCCACTATCATTAGTATTTCTCAAATTGTTTCTTCGTTACAACAACAACTTGCTTCCCTTAATCAATCCATAGTTAATGTGCCTACATGTGATATAGGTAGTCCTACGCAAAAATAATGTAGTCCAAGAAAAATGGGTAGAGTTTGCAAGAAATTTTACAAAAGCATATCATAGAAGATATTTTTAGAAAGAAACAAGCCATAACCCAATTAAATTAGTCTAGTTTCTGATTAGATGGGTTAATTACAAATTCCTCTAGAATTGTCATCAGATTAGGTACAATAAAATGAACAATTAGCTATTCCTAGCTAGTAGGATGAAATACAATTTTCCAAGGTGATAAAATTGCATATGCAGAGGCATCACTTGCATGCTAGGCATGAATCATATTCCTCAATTTATAATGAATGGTTGGATACAAAGGCTCCATATGCTAGCCCAACAATGGAAGCCAAAGATGTAACCATGCATGTATTGGCACACTCTGAATGCGAAGATCCCAAGTATCTACTGCTGCTGTTAATTTGGGCATCACTATATGATCCTAGATTTTATGAAGTATTGAAGCCACTAGTAACTTCTCCAATGTATCCCAAAAATGTAGTACAGATTCAGGGTCCCTTTTCTCCTAGGAATTTGTAGCAGCTATTCTCACTGTTGGAAGAGTAACTTTAGTGAAGAGTAGAGTGGAAGGAGTTAAAGAATCAAGTTCTACTTCTATGTATATGCCATAATCATGAAGCTCATTCCCTTGCAAAAGCCTTTGCCACAATGATATTACCTCTAAACCATGCAAAGGATGCAAATGTATGTATGTATGTAGGTATGTTTGTTTATATATATGTGTATAATGTATGTATGTATACATGTATGCATGTTTATATATTAATATATACCCAAAAAAATGTCATTGTTAATGGGAATTATATTTCCCCTACATACATACATTCTATATATATACACATATTTCCCATCAACTCTACATTGTTTGTGTGCAGGATTTTGAGGTAAGTCACTTAGCACGGGTTGAGTGAGTTTTATTGTTTAATTATTTGGAATCTGGAATATGTATGTAGCTAGATCAATTTTTCTATTGTGCTAAGATGTAATAAATAACTTAAAAAATATCTCTTTTTCTATATATACATACATACATACATACATAAATACATAGACACACATATGTGGGTGTATGTATGTATATATATACACATACATATACATAAAGAGAAGATTCTCTATTCAGTTGCTAAGGGAAAAATAATGTAGACGATGAAAAATGGGTAGAGTTCACCAAAAATTTTACAAAAACATATCATAGCAAGTATTTTTAGAAAGAAACAAGCCATAAACCTAGTTAAATTGGTCTACTTGTTGATTAGCTGGGTTGATTACAAATTTCTATAGAATTGTCATCATATTCGGTACAATAAAATGAACAATCAACTATTCCCAGCTAGCAGGATGAAATAGTGTTTCCCAAGGTGATAAAGCATATATAGTTGCATCACTTGCATACCAAGAATGAAGCATATTCCCCAATTTATAATAAATGGTTGGATATAAAAGCTCCATATGCTAGCCCAAAAATGGAAGCCAAGAATGTGACCATGCATGTATTGGCGCACTCTCCATGTGAGGATCCCAAGAATCTACTTTTGCTATTAATTTGGTCTAGTTCTTGATTACAAATTCTTGTAGAACTATCATCAGATTAGGTACAATAAAATGAACAATCAGCTATATATGTATGTATTATGTATGTATATATGTATGTGTATGTGTATGTATGTATGCATATATATGTATGTATGTATTTATATATACACATATCTATAAATATGTATATGTATATATACATACATACACACATATGTGTGTGTCTATGTATCTATGTATGTATATATACAAAGAGATCTTATGGATTATGGAGATTAATGGAGATCTAGGATTTTGTTTCCATACCCTTTGATTGGTGCATTTTGTTGCCGTGCCCTTGTGATCTCTACATCGCGTTGCCATGCCATTGTGATATCTGTATATATATGTATGTATGTATATATATATGTATATATGTATATATATACACACACATGTGTGTGTCTATGTATGTATGTACATAAACAGAGAGATTTTGGCATAGTAGAAAAATAATAAAAATCACTCAACACATAGCATGGCCAAATATGCAATGGCAATGCCTATTGGTAAGTAGATTCCTCTTTTTCTCTCTCATTATTCTTGTTTTTATTTCACTTGAACTATTATTTGTTAGGGGGAATTTTTTAATATTGGATTCCTTTTATTGAAGATGCAATGAGAGCATTCCTAGATGTACCCATGTTAGATGTACAAGAATTACTAAAGAATTGTGATGAATTTCTCATGAGAAATGAAGATGAAATTTCCCTAAGAGTAGCATGAGGAAATGAGGACATTCTAGGTACTTTAAAGATTGATCCTTTCTTAAAGATTTTATATGTTAATAGGGAATTTAGATGTTAGGGGGTCAGGTGGGACCAAATGAGCTTCCACCTTCACATGGTTGGCCTTGATTAGTAGAGAATATTAAACTATTCTTAGAACCAAGAAAAGCTCAACATTAACCTATGATTGCATTAAAATAACTTTTTGAATCTCTTTGTTTTAGGCAATTCAGAAGGAGGCCATGGTTCAATATGCAATCTCAATCCATATGCATACAACATTAGGTGTAGTTGAAAAATGCAACAGGTTTTCATTTTTGTTAGAGGTATTTAATTAGGTATTTTAAGCTATAGACCATCATAAACATTATAAATTTGACTCTTATAGGCAAAGGTAATGTCCTCAACATGCAAGAAAATCAAGACTTTCTATGTGTTGGCTTGTTGAGGACATTCTCTTGGCTATAGCAGCTAGAGTTCTAATGTTCATGATGGTCTATAATTTTAAAAACTTACTAGACTTGTTAAATAAATGTAATTGTGATGCATTTTTTAAGCTACGCCTATTGTCCATGCATATAGAATGAAACCACATGTGCATTCTCAATTCAGAGTGGTAGAATCTTATTTTGGATGTGACAAAAAAATGACATGCACCAGAAGATGGAAAAATGACATGTACTAGAAGATGGGAAAATGATGTCACCTTTGTAGGTTTGGAACCTTTTTTTGTACTTTAAATATTTGATCATTTTAAAAATATTTTAGATTTTAATGAAGAATTTAGATTTATGGGGGGTGGGGGTGGGGCCAAATGAGTTTCACCTTCATGTGGTTGGACCTAATTAGTAAATAATTTTAAACTATTCTCAAAACCAAGTGAAGCTCATTATTAACCTATGATTGCATGACAACTAACTGTGTGAATCTCTTAGTTTTAGGCAATGGAAAAGGATTCCATATTTCAATATGCAATCTCAATTCATATGTATACAACATCAGGTGGGGCTAAAAAAAAAAAAGGTTTGTGTTTTTGTTAGAGGTTTGCATAGACCTTATTAAATAAATGTAAATGTGGTGGGTTTTTTCAGCTCCACCTATTGTCCATTTATATAGAATGCAATTGCACGTACATTCTTGATTTGGAGTGGCATTCACAAGTTTATTAAATCAATGGTATGATGTTAACAAGGAATTTTTTAATGGAATGAATGAATTTTAGATGTTAACAAGGAATTTAGATGCTGGTGGGGGGGCGGGGGGGGGGGGGGCAAATGAGCTTCCACCTTCACATGGTTGGCCTTGATTAGTAGAGAATATTAAAATATTCTTGAAACCAAGTGAAGCTCAACATTAACCTATGATTGCATGACAACTAATTGTGTGAATCTCTTGTTTTAAGGCAATGCATAAGGACACCATAGTTCAATATGAAAACTCAATTCATATGCATACAACATCACGTGGAGCTAAAAAAACCCAACAAGTTTGTATTTTTGTTAGAGGTTTGCATATACGTATAAAATCAATATAAACATGCTGGGTTTTTCAACTTTTCCTATTGTCCATGCATATAAAGTGTAGTTGTAGGTGCATTCTTGATTTAGAGTGGCATTCAAAAGTTTATCAAATCAATGGTATGATGTTAACAGGAAATTTATTAATAGAATGAACACATTTTATTAATAAATGAATGAATTTTTGATGTTAACAGGGAATTTAGATGTTAGGGTGAGGGGAGGCGGGTGGGGCCAAATGAGCTTCCACCATCACATGGTTGGCCCTAATTAGTAGAGAATATTAAACTATTCTCAAAACCAAGCAAAGCTCAACATTAACCTATGATTGCATGAAAACTAACTATGTCAACCTATTGTTATTCCTCGAACTTGTATTGATTCCAAAATTATCGAAGAAAACATAAGAAATAATTTAGATCTCATCTTAACTAGAGAAGTTGGGTGATTTATCCATGATTACTAAAGCCATAAAAAAGGCATTGACTTCACCTATTGAGGAGGAACATCTTGAGACCAAAGGTAGAACCATGCCATGAGTAATAAATCCATACAAGAAGGCATTGACTTCACCTTGATAACCTACTCTAGAGACCAAAGTAGGCATGGTGGCTGTCCATTTACAATGTCCTTCCCCATTCCCTCAAGTTATCATGCATTCTTATCTTACTATCTTTGTCCTCTTGAACAAGACATCTATTGAAAAAAGTTCCCTGACCAAGTGTTCCATAAAACCCAGTGTCCCATGCTACAATGGCCACACTTCTTATTTCTTGATTGAAGAAAAATACTATATATAAGAAAATATCCTTCTCTTGCTTCCCTAGAGAATCATACTCACTTTAAGCCTCTTTGTGATGTCCTTGTGGGGAATATGGGAATACTTATTCAATGTTTGCCTCCAATTTTTTTAAAAATAATTTAGAAAACTATCACAATTGTGAAAACCTATTTTGATGGATAGCCATTGCTCCCACAACAATGTTGTCACATACCCATTGCTCTTTTGACAACTCACTCCAATGGGTAACCATCAATCCTACAACATAGCCATCGCAATAAGGATGGATGACTGAAAGCTTAAGCCATTGTATTTGTGATACTTTATTGTTGCAATTGTGATGGCCTAAAGATGAACCCTTGCCCTTTCTATCTTCCAAGTTATGACAACTTTTTTGCGATGGATGACCTTGTCTTCATAATTTGCAATAGAAATTTTTTGACACTTTTCTGATAGGAGCCAATTTGTGGTACTGTCATTTGGCCGATGGGTGGCTGTCACAATTGCAATGGCCTACCATCACAATTTGGGCCCAAATGTAGTATTATTTGAATGAGATTCCCTCATAGTCCAAAGACTAAATCAAAGAAAACTTTGAAGACTTGAGCTAAATTTCTCCCAACAACCCCTTAGAAGTATTAATATATACTAAAATAAAATCAAATGTAGAGTGAAGGATATTAGAGGACTCCTCATCTACCATTATAAAATCTCTAATAGCATCACTAACTTCTTCAAGGAGAGAATCTACACAAAGATAGAGGGGGAAGTAGGGATCTTGACCCAGATAGTCATCTTGTAGTAGGATTTTGAAGAGGGGTTGAAATAGTCATACCATGGATTCATCATAAAAGAGAAATAATTTTCCTTGGTGAAAAGTGTTTGTGAAGAATGGTTTTTCTATCAAAAGCATCTTGAATCTTTAAGAAACAAAACCTCAAGCTAAAGGAAAAACATGTACTGTATCTATAATGAGTGGCTCATAGTGCATGGAAATCTAATGATGAAGACTAGGGTGAGAGGGACACTAGGATCTAAATTTACAAATGATTAAATGAGATGATAGGTCAAAAACCACTTGATTAATCTCTACCACAATATCCTCTTCCAACGTAATAAAAATGGGCCATTAATCTAGAAAAGGAACTGCCTGAACCCTACCACTTCTAGGTATGGTTCTCTCCAGATTATAAGAATTTGTCTTAGGGCAAAATTCACCCAAGAACAAATAACTCAAACATAAGCACAACTGTAGACTGGAAAGAGTATGATCAAAATAATAATGTATTCAATTCAATATGCATGAGAGTACACTAGGAGTGCCTATATATAAAGGCCTCTAAGATGCATCTAGAATGCCAAGAATTAGCTACATGATAAGTCATACAACTAGGCACATGTCCACCAAATATGGGTTATCCTCCATTAAGCATGGAAGTAAGTGTGATGATGAGAGGATAAACCTACAAGGGTGTAACATGAAAATTTATGTTGTAGAAAATATGTGCTAAAAAGGGAGTGCGAATAACTATTTTGTCTACATGACAACTTAGTGAATGATGCAAACTCTAGTGTTGTAGACACCATGTGCTAAATTAGAGTTGCATACTTTTGTGTTGTCAATTGACAACTCAAAAAGGTACACAAACTCTTAAGTGTCTCACAAAATAAAATAAAATAATAAAATAATGCATTAACCTAAGTAAACTTAAGTAAGTGTAAATAGAAAATATGTATTTACACCAACATCCCTCTTAAGTGACACTTAGGGGAATGCCCTTAAGCTTACAAAAACTAGGATAAAATGCATGGTGGGTCCCGACTATTAGGCCATTTTAGGTATGCATGTACATAATGAAAATGCAATCTCTCATAAAGTGGAGAAAGAGGGAAAACCTCATGGGAAAAACCCTCCCCCAAAAAGAGAGATGAAAAAAACTAGATATATGGATGGATGGAGTAATCAAGACCCCCCCATTATGACATACATCAAGTATATAGAATAGTGAAGAATAAGAATAACAAGACCTCATAAGAGAAAAAAGTCCCCCCCATAAGAAAGAAGAGGAAGAGAGACAAGGTAGTCCCCCCCCAATGAAGAATGCCGACTAGTGATTTCTACTCCAAGGAAGAAGCTAGTCCAAGAATGAAGAATGATGTTCCTCCCCTTTGGAAGAAACAAAGGAAAAGGTACAATCTTGAAGATTTATGGTGGCCCTGAAACCTACTCAAGAATCCCTTGTCAATTTTGATGATTGCCCCTTCTAACTTTGCTAAAAAGAATGAATGCAGATCTGGCAAGGATGTCTATTGAACCTATCCTAATGAGCCATCTATCTCCTCAACTGATAAAGAGACCTCCAACAACTGCTGTTCATTAGGATCCACAATCATGCCAACCTATGAAGATTGATCATTTAGAGAATGGACATGAGGGTTAGAGTGAGCCCTCACAAAAATTGTAGAAGGATCATCATCATCAAAGAGAAGATGTAAATCATCAAGGCTACCTCCCAAATCTGCAATGTGTGACTCCACAAAAAAATCTACAATGTCTTCCATGTAGTCATCTTCTGTTGTTGGAGCTAGAAGACAATGTGTACCTTGCTGTGCTAGACTTATCATTATGGCAATATATGCATGTGGACTATACTGATGATGTGACCGCTCATTGCAACTGTCGATAGAACCCCATGTGTCTAAATCTGTTGAAGCACTATCATTGGTGTCACTATTAGTTTCCATAGTGTATGAAGTGTGGAGAGGATTAGAGGATAAGCTGGGTGAACTTTCCTCAAAGTGTACATCCTTCTCCACAAAGATCTCATGAGTCTCTAGATCCATAAGTCTGTAAGCCTTAACACCATCTTCATATTTGATGAAAGTACAAGGCCTAGGTGCTAGTGCCTTGCATCCCTTGGAAGATAGGTTTGCCCATGCTGGACAACTAAAGAGTCTGAAGTGATTCATAACTAGTTTTCTACCACGCGATGCCTCAAAAGGAGTCTTCCAATCTAAGGCATTATGAGGAGACCTGTTAAGTATGTGAGTAGCACTGCTAGTGGTTTCAACTTCAAGTGTTGGATCAAGAGACTTGGCTTTTATCATGCAACTTGCCATGGACTTAAGAGTTCTAATCCTCATAGCTACAACATCTCTCTCATGTGGATTGAATGCTGATGGATTTTAAAGATAGATTCCCTCAAGTTTGCAAAAGTCTTTAAGTCTTCTATCCATATATCTGCTTTTGTTGTCCACCCATAGAACCTTGATGGCTTTCCTTGATTTGAGTTCAACATGACTCTTAAAGGCTTGAAGCTTATGAACCACTTCACTCTTGTGACGAAGAAAGTAAACCCATGTGAATTGTTAAAAGTCATTAACAAAAGTAAGGATGTGGTGACCTTGGCTAACTGAAGTCACTACAAAAGGACCTGCTAAAACCATGTGAACCAACTGAAGAACAATTGGTGCTCTTGAAGATTTCCCTTTATCATACTTCTCCTCGAGATGTATATCCATTGAACATGATGAAAATTAACCCTTAGAAAATTTGATGTTAGGTAGACCTTTGACCATGTGTTTGAAGAAAAGTTTTTGAAGATGGTGGAAGGTAAGGTGACCAAACCGCTGATGCCATATTTTGATTTATGGATGTGAGAGAGTCAAAAAAGCTTGAGAAGGAGACTTAGGCACAAAGTGGGAGAAGGAATAAAGCCTCTTGTAATGATTGAATTTTCCCACTACAACCAATAAATAATCTTTTAGACTTCGCACCATCACTGACTCTAGAAGGAACTCAACTTTATGACCATCTCCAAGGTGAGTAATTTTGTAAATTGAGAGGAGATTAGATCTAAGAGTTGGAACATAGAGAACATCTTTGAATTCCCCATTTTTCATTTCCACATGTCCTTTTCCTTTGACTTCCATTTTAGTATCATCTCCCACAAAGATGTGAAGTACCTGTGATTGCTTCAATGAATAAAAGTCTCCCTTTGAAGAACCCATATGGTAGGAGGCACCTGAGTCAAGTATCCATTCTGAAGAAGAACTTGTATTTTCCACAAGTGCTTGCCCTTCTCCCTTTGAAGATGTTGGATTTGAATCCTTGGAAGTACCTGGTACTTGAATTTTGTTCTTCTTGAGTAGGTTTTCCAACTCATCGATTCTCTTAGTGTTGCAATGATGCTCATCATGATTTAGCTTTTTGTAGTATGCACAAATTTTTTTTCCTTGTTTTCATTACTTCCCTTCTCATTGGAAGAAGAATTTCCTTTCTGTGAGGAGGATTGTTGTGTCTTAGACTATGATTTTTGCTTCCACTGCTTCTTGTTGTTGTTGTTAGAACTTCTTCCTCCTTGACTTGATTTGTGCTCATCACTAGCCACCAATGCTTTGGTCTTTGATGATGTGAGAAGTCCCAAATCTATCAAGTGAGATTGTTCAAAAATCAACATCTCTGCAAATGCATCAAATGTAGGTTTTTGGTAAGCACTTCCCATGGTCAACCTGTGAGTATTATAACTCAAAACAAAGGAGGCATACTTTGAAGGTAGCCTCTTCAGGATATGATGAATCAACTTTTCATCCTTCATGGGATTTCCACAATCTTTAAGTAGTTCCCTATACTCATTGGCTTTGTTGATCTAATCTTGAATTGTGTCAAAGTTCTTTGGATCCAAGAGAAGTAGATCGTCCTCAATCTAAAATCCCTTTTCCTCATCCACCTTACCATACAATGATTCAAGTTTGTCCCATGTAGGTTTGGATTCCTTGAAACTAGAAATGTGGAAGAAGAGATCTCTATGTAGATAATTTTTGATAATTCCTAAAGCCTGTTGGTCTTGTTGTTGCCAATTAATGAGTTCTTTAGCATTAGTGGGTTTGGGAATTGTACCATCAACATAAAGACTGTAACCTTTTTCCATTAATCTACTCCATGCAATATCTTTACAAGTAGAATAATTACATGAAGTTAGAAGTGGACAATTAGGTGAACTCATGATACAAAAAATGAATAGAGCACATAGACACAATAACATAGTACACACCCCCCCTTTTCACTCAATCAAAAGACCCCCACACCCCACCCCCCCCCCCCCCCCCCCAAAAAAAAAAGAAAAGAAAAGAAAAAAGATGCTTTTGGCACTTTATATGTAGTGCATGAACAATAGGCCACTTGTCAAAATGAACAAGGTAGACTTCTAATTTTTCTTTTTAGAACTACTTTTTGAGGCCTAAATCTAGAACTAAGCACTATAGCTAAGATATACAACAATTTTGAAAAGTAATCAAAGCAACACAATGTCAAAAAGCCCTAATTTTGAAAGTGAGATTTTTGTCCACACAACCCTAGAATTTGACTATAGATCTAGAAAGTAGATGAAAAATAACGCACTTTCAAAAAAAATGGAACTTATTTTTGTGTCCAAATGAGCTTGTACAGAGTGTTTGAAGTTGCAAAATGTACGATTGAATAGGTACAGTCACCAAAAACACAATTTGTGAAAAATACTTGCACCAAAACTAGGAAAGAACACCACCATTGAAAATTTTAGGAAATTCTACCCAAAATAAAAAAAATCACACCTGATTTGGAGTTTGGATGATCGAGTTATGGCCTCTCAAAGTTAGAGTGCCAAATCAAAAAGCAATATGGAGAGGGGTTTGGCAGAAAAAATGCATGGTTAAATTTGATGGTCAAATGACCATTGTAGCAGTTATAAAATGCCTAGTTTTGATGGTTAGACAACGATCAAATTTGTCCTCGTAAAATGCTGATGTTAGCAAAAAAAAGTCTCCCTGGGTGACGTGGAAGGTGTCTGGACTATACGAATGTATGGATGGGTGTGTTAGAAATATAGATGGAGTAACCTGAGAGGGGGGGTGAATCACTTACCAAAAAAATATTACAACAAATCCCTTAGATGTCTAATAAAACTAATTTTTGCTGTCGCTTGGTAAACATACTAAAAATGTTGTAACTTGGTAAATGCAGTGTATGCTATACTTTACCAGATGTTAAACATTCACAGTGATTAACTTGCAAGCATAAAAGAAATAACGTGAACAAATGAAACAATAGGATTTAACGTGGAAACCCAATATGGGAAAAAACACCAATGTAACTAGTTATTGTTTTCACTCTTTTGAAGTGAGCCCTGTTAGGAACCAACCTAGTTAAAGGTTACAAAACACACTGTTAGGTGTGACCTTGTTAAAGGATTTAATCACCTTGTTAGGAGTGGGCTTGTAAGAGGTCTTTAAAATAATTCAATGGAGCTATCACCCTGTTCGAGGATTTACAACTGGCTATTAAACCAACTTTGTTAAGAGATTTTGGATCATTGCTACAATGGTAAGAAAGTAACAATGAAATGACCTGATTGAGATGCAATTGAATTATTGATTACAAATCTCTATTTTGCTTCACACTAGATCCTTCCTAATTGAATGTTACTTTTCTGATCCATAGGATATTTGACTATCCTTCAAATTCGCTCACACTTTCCTTCTTAATCAATCAATAAACTTGCATACTCACCCATACTTTAGATTCTCAACTTGACCTTATATTTATACCATCTAGATTATCAAGTCAGCTCATTTAAAAATTACAATGAATAATAAACATTACCATAGTCAGATAAAATCAATACTTGAAATAATTAAACTTCTTAACCCAAATCAATAAAATCCTTCATTGGCTGACCTAGCTCGGTAAATACTGGTCCTGACATGATTTCCTGTGTTAACTAACAGATGCTTGGTTAACACTGTGAACTTGTAAAATCCTTTTTCAACCAAGTGAACTCGGTGAACACTAATTTTGATCATCTTTCCTTCATTAACCATGAGAACTCAGTTAACACTACTTCCTACCATAATTTCCTTTGATGCTTGCGTGAGCTTGGTAGATGCTATCTTCATAGAGTAATCTCCAAAAATGCTCGGTAGACACAATAAACTGTCTTGCTGACCAAGTGAGCTTGGTAAGCACAAATTGACAACTGATATGACATTTGTGTAACATCAAAGACAACACACAATTAGACAATTGTATCCAACAAGGTGACACATGGCACTATACAACAAAAGGAACGTGGCTGTATGAACATCTAAGGTGGTATTTTGTAGATGTGGTAGGGCCACATATTCTCTCAATGTGCGTGTCCAAGCTAGTAGGTAGGAGTTTCATAATGCTACGTGGTGCCTATTATGGGTCTATGTGGCAATCTTCAAATAATGCATAGAGGAAGTGGTTGTTGCCACGTGTCACCAGGAATTTACCTTAGTTACGAAGGTCACCAAGATCTTAACACCGGCAGTGGAGGGCCTTTTTGCAGGTGTCGACAATTGGAGAGCAGCAACAACGACAGAACTATGAACGTCAGGCAAAAAGCACTTACCACTGAGAATAAAAAATACCACCAGAGAAGGTGGGGCTAATCCCACATGTATTGCAGCAAGGATTTTCTAATGTTTAAAAATAATGCATGGTGTATGTGATATCAAAGTTGTTGGAGTCCGAGTCGGAAGTTGTGTGCCTTGGCCAGACTACTATTAAGACTTGTGTCAGATATTTAAGCTAGATTTAAATTAAATGCTATTGAAAAATGTAAGATATTGCCTACCAAAATATAAAGCTCAGAAATAGTTGAAGAATATTTCATGAAATATTCTCTATGAAGGGTGCAGGATCGAGATCTGACTGCCTGGTACTTGTACCAAAAAAATTTCTCTGCAAGGCTACCTGGCCTAATTTTTTTTGAAAATATTTTGAAAAAACATAGAGAAAAAATAAATTATAGATTTGAATAAAAAAAAATTGTAGATCTAAAGGATCATACCTAAATTGAAAATTGGGGCCTCTGGGTGCCAATTTGTAAATTTTTTTGCCTCACGATCAACTTTGGCCTAGGGTAGCCAAATTTATAGTTGATTTACACCGAATCGACGTTTCAGATGCAATGATGAGGTTCACTATGGTTCTAGATGCTCCCAATTTCTGTGGTACTCTAGATTTGGGCTAAGGTGATGAATCAACAATGGTCTCAAATGACTATGTGAAGAGAAAATCTCCAAGCTCTGATACCATGTAAGAATTTACCTTAGGAAAAAATTCACCCAAGAACAAAGAATTCAAACATAGGCACAATTGTAGACTAGAAAGAGTATGATCAGAATAACAATGTATTCAATTCAATATGCATGAAAGTACACTAGGAGCACCTATATATAAAGGCCTCTAAGATGC
This sequence comes from Cupressus sempervirens, assembly GCA_028749045.1. Taxonomy (NCBI): domain Eukaryota; kingdom Viridiplantae; phylum Streptophyta; class Pinopsida; order Cupressales; family Cupressaceae; genus Cupressus; species Cupressus sempervirens. The sequence goes on from CM053789.1 coordinate 431,653,304, forward strand.
ATCTAGATTGCCTAAGAATTAGCTACATGATAAGTCATACAACTAGGCACATGTCCACCAGATATGGGTTATCCTCCATTAAGCATGAAAGTAAGTGCGATGATGAGAGGATAAACCTACAAGGGTGTAACGTGCAAATTTATGTTGTAGACAACATGTGCTAAAAAGGGAGTGTGAATAACTATGTTGTCTACATGACAACTCAGTGAATGATGCAAGCTCTAGTGTTATAGACACCATGTGCTGAATTAGAGTTGTGTACTTCTATGTTGCCAACATGACAACTCAAAATGGTACACAAACTCCTAAGTGTCTCACACAATAAAGTAATAATTAACCTAAGTAAACTTAAGTAAGTGTAAATAGTAAATATGTATTTACAACAACACATATAACCTCCTTTAGGACAAGAAGGGAATCCCTAGTACAATTTACTAGACTAAATAGAGTCAACTACCAAATCCCTAACAATAGATTTGGAATTTTCCATCATAGCTAACTTATCCATCGCACCAAGAAAACCTGTCAAACATTATTGAACCTAGTTAGGAGAAGAATAAGGAAGAGCTATAGGATAAGCATCAAGCCCTAACATAAGAGAGACATATGAAACCATAGAAGAGAAAGGCCCAACACCCAATAGACCCCCCACTAATAATCTAGGAGGACACAACATCACGAGGATGAAGGATGAGAGCCCTATCGACACCAACGATGGTGACTTTAAGAGCTCAACATTGAATTTCAACATGTACATAGTTGTTAAATTTTAGCTAAAAGTTTTTTTTTGTTAACATTCTTTTCTTAACAAATTCATTCCATTACTCTCCACCCATTGCTTATATTATATAACACCCTTTGATATTGGTAATTCTTTTTTTGTTGTGTTTGTTTCAAGCAATAAGAATGAAATGTTATAGGTTCTATAAAAAGATGTATCTCTTCTCAATTCAAATGCACTTAAATATTGTTCGCATTTCAAATATTTTTAAATTTTGTATTGGTTAGAATGTTTAAAAAAATAAAACATGGTATAAATTGGAAAAATAGATAATAGGAATCTAAATTAGATAACACTAGCATTTATCATTTTACAACTAAAGTTTGTGTAAAATATGTAGAGAGACCAAATTAAAAAAAAGTTAGCTTTCATAAAATTTAAAAATGGAAAGTTTTACCATTTAAAGAAATTAAAGTATGTATAACGTCCCTATTTATTTGATCCTTTAAAACCTTATTTGTAAGATATATATATATATATATATATATATATATACATGTCATAAAATGAAATTAATGAAACCTACAACTTAACAATACAAACTAACAACACTTTTCTTTCAAATAAATAACTAACTTTTTCTATTCTAAAGGATTTGACATTTAACCCTCTTTTTGTCATTAGAAGTCTCTTCTTTCCCTTAGAATCTTAAACATGTATCTATTGAAAATTATTTTTGTATAATATCTCTTGACTTGACATCATAAAATAGGTGTAGGATCATCTTAGGAAAAACAGAACTCTTACCCAAAATGCAAGGAAACTGAATCCATAAAGTATTAATTGATGTATAATTCAAAAAATAGATAATAGGAATCTAAATTAGTTATAACTAAGCTAAGAGGCTTCAAATTTTTTTATAAAAAAAATCATTTAAGGAAAAAGACTTCTTATAATGGTAGTGAAATTAGTGGCAAACATTTAGATTTTTGAATAAATTTGACAGTCATTCTCACCTGCGTGAGTTGTGTTAGAAATTATGCTTTGCATTCCATTTTATGTAGTCTTTAAATTTTGTTTTAATAAAGAAAGATGATCCATTAATGTATGATAATGACATGAGTATAATTGATGGAAGCTGAAGAGGCACCTAAATGGAAGAAGAAGATCCGCCTTAGTGAAAGAAAAACATTTCACATTTGAATGAGGATATGTTTGATTCTTTCAAAATTTGTTTTTAACAACAATTTCATGTGTTGCATGATTATTTCTTAGGTAAATGCTACTCTCTTTCTAAATTCTAGATTCCTATTAATTTGGAGGAAGTTTTGGTAGATGGGGAGGAATATTGCAATCAAAATTGTAATATTCCATGTTCTATTGTAGTAGAAAGTGCATGGGTATATTACAACCAATAGTCTACTAATTGTTGTAAAGAAGTGGCTTTCAGATTATGCGCTCAAGTGTTGAACACTTAGGGATCTTGAGAGCGAATATGGGAAGATTTTTCATGCACATTAACACTTAATAATCTTGATTCATTTATTCCATTAATCTATGTGGAAAATTATATAACCAAATACAAAAATATCATTGTAGATACCAAAAAATAGATATCCTGCAAGCTCACATTAAGTGCTAAGTATTCCTTCATTAATGAACAAATTCTTTAATTATTATAATTACCTTTATTTTCACACAATACGATTTCATCACAACTTCTCCATCCACTCAATATTGACCAATTAATTAAATATTATTTAATTAACAAACTATAATTAATCAATTTTGGTTGATTATTTAAATTCAATTTCTATATCCTATAGTTTAAATAGTTATAATTAATTATTTAAATTAGCTAATTTATTCTTTTTTATTAAATTAATTTCTAAAATAAATTTGATTTTAGTTTCATCTCAATTTCTATCTAATTTCAACCCATTGTATTAGAATTTTATTCTAATTTCAATTAAGTTCATCTTTCTCAATAATTCAATTAAATCTCTCAACTTTTTTTTAAAAAACAATTTATAAAAATTCAAAATGCTCTCTAATTGAAAATAAAAATTTTCAAAATAAAAACATCTTTAAAAAACTAAAACAAAATAGGTAAAACAATCTTTCATTTTCAGAAGCTTATCTTCTAAAAATAATAAATATCTTCTTATTCTTATCTTCTCTTTTCTCTCTACTTCTTGAGTTGAAAAGGGAAACTTGCTAATTTCTTCTTCATTCTAATTGTCCATCAATCTTGATGTTCTTTGATTAATCTTCATCATTCATGCAACCTTGAATTTGTATACAAGCAACCCAGATTTCCTTCACAATTTCATCTCTCAATTCTATATCAAATTTATGCAGACACTTTTATGAAGTAATGAAATATTTTATCATATTTTCTTGGAGCTTTGAGTTTGGATGTTGCTCAATCATTGTGGAGGCCACATCCCAAACATAATGAAAAGGAGCAATAAAAGATGCATAGTATTGGATGGTTTTTTGTGATTTCTTATTTTAATTAATCATTCATGCTTATTATTATGTTGCTTGTAAAGATTTAATGTGTTTATTATTATTATAGATAATTTGGTGCAAGTATTCTTTCTCTCAATTCTTGTAGCTTTATCTCTACTACGTTTGGTTAACTCAATGCGAACATGTTAAAGGTCTAATAAATTTGTAATCTATGTTTGCATGTGGGTTTTCTTTATTAATTTTTTGTTTTTGATTAATAAAAAAAAGTTTTGAAGGGTGCCTAAAACCCATTGTAGATCTTATAATTTTCAATGAAGCCCAAACTTAAAAACAACAAACCTTAGATGAGACATGTTGCCTGATAAAACAAGGTGACTAGGGTGGCCTCATAGATAACATAGTGCACTACTACCACCTAAATAGGTTTTAAATGGGATCCTAAAACCCCATGGTTACAAAAGAAGACATTTAATCCTGAACCATGTCAAACTACAAGACAATAGGCCAAAGAGACTAGGATAACCAAAACAAAAAGGGGCTGCCTCAAAAAAGACTAGGTGAGCAGCTGGAAAAAAAATTTGGGCCTCAAGATTTACTTTTAGGTCTTATCTTTTGAGAACATAGAGACATATCAAATGATGGAAGAAAGGGATTGACCTTTCTTCCTTTTACTTTCATCCATCCATCCTCCACCATCCTAGTATCCTTTTGCCACACAAGGTCATCCAAATGACAATCATCCCCCAAATCCCTCACAATGAGAGAAGAAGTACCACCACCATGCAAAAGAGGGGAAACAACTCCCCTCAGAGTCAGAGCCACATTAGGAGTATCAACTAGATTAGAGATAATAGTATTCAAAGGAGGGTCAATAGTATTGGCCACCATTGTAGGGTAAACATCATGTGGAGTAGCAATAGAATCTGCCTCCAAAGAATACTTAGAAAAACCAACCAACCCACCCACAATAGAGGAAGCTTTATGAATAGTGTAGTGATCATCCAACACCCCCTTCCACCAAGAAGGTGAGTTTTTTGATCTAACCTTTCCAGAGGAGCATTGTGCTGCAAGGTGGCCAGTCTTATGGAATTTTTGACATCTGAACAGAATGGCCTCATAATCAAGAAGCTAAGTCCAAGAGCTATTGGGAGAGGCCAATTTAATCTTTTTTGGAAGCACCTTAAAGATGCCTATCTCCATAAGAATGTGAGCATACATCATCTGATACACATTGGAAGACATGGAGTCATCCAATAAAAATCCCCTAGTGCCTCCTCCATAGCCTCTAGGATTGAATTCAACCATAAGTGAAGGGGAAGATTAGGTAGCCTTCCCCACAAAGGTATCTTGTTAAGGGATTCAATAGATGGATCAAAATCCACATACCATGGTTTGGCCATCAAGGGGAACCTCTCCTCCCAAGAGAAACCACACTTGAGGATGGAATTTTGATCCTCCTTTAAAGAAAATTTCTCAATGAAAAAGTCCCTTGCCATAGGGAAAATCTAGACAATATCTGATACAATAGGCTCTCAAAATTTAGAAATCCAGGCATGCAAATTTGATAGAGAGGGCCAAAAACCCCTAAAACAAAAAAATGGTAGTGGTAGAGGAGAAGTACTCCATATAAGTAGAAATCTCATCGACAAGATTAGACTCTAGATTGATCTGAATAGGGTTACATACTACAACAGGCACAACAAAAAAGGGCCCTGGATGTATAGCTTGGCCACCAAGACTAGTCTCATAAGTAGCCACATAAACATAGGAAATGTCCAAACCACCCACAGTTCCTAGGGAAAAAATATCCCCACTAGGATTAGGAAAAGCCCTAGCACAAAAAGTAGCAGAAGCCCTAGCCCGAAAAGCAATAGAAGCCAGAGTCAGAACAAAAGCTAGAGTGGCTACCATAAAGCTGGATGTAGGAGCTGAAGTTGTATGTGGGAGTCAAAGCCAGATGCAGAAGCCAAAGCCGAATGTAGGAGCTAGACATAGGGCATGTAGGGTTTCAAAGAGTTCATCATATCTACTAATTTTTTGTTGCATGAAGGATTTCAAAGAGTTTTTCATATCTAGTAAATGACTTAAATTGTTTTAGTAGGTTGGAGTTGATATCAAGAGCCTACAATAAAAATTAGACTTTTTTGATTAATTTTGTGTGAAATCTACCTATCTATCTATCTATTTATATATCTATCTATGATTTTTCATAAAAAAATAATTTTGGGTGCAAATCAACAATTTGTTTCAAAAAAATCACATTTATAGTAATCTCTTGAAATTCTCAATGATTTTTTTTGTGATTTTAATTTTGACGAAAAATAATGGCCAAAATAAATAGATCTTTGAAAGCTAGGCTATTTTGACAAATAAGATCCTTGGGGACTAATAAAAGAGTATTTAAAAATATCTACATCTTTAGAAAGCTCACTAATTTTTAGCAGGAGTTATTTCTTTCCATTTCTATTTTTGTAAGATGAAGATATATCCAAAACTTGGATCTTGATGACTAGGTCAAAAGTAATAAATAAATTAATAAATGTGAACTTCCAATTTAAATAGATTTTTATTCCATCCTTGGTTAATTTTGGACTCACTAACCATGCAAATTTCCTTTTACCTTGGATTTTTTGTCTTGGACTAATGTTTGTTGAAGCTATTGAGTATACTTAGGAACTAGAACAATCTCTTAGGTATGCGTGAAAAATAAAATAATCCAAAAAAGGTGCCTAGTTTTTCCTAGTGTTGAATAAGATAAATCCTAAAACTTTTCTTTCAAGTCATTTTATTAAATTGTGGCATCTTCAAAGCTCAACATCTAGTCTAAATAGGGAAAGCCTCATTGTTGATAACACTATTAGGCTTATTCTCTCACATTTTAAAGTCAATAAACATGCCAAACATGTTGGATTTGTCAAATAAATGCTTGTTTAGGAGTGAACAAATACTTAATTTGAACATGAATTTATTATTCTATTGGATTAAAGGACCACAAATAAATAAATCATGTCTACTATGTTTGGAAACTAAAAGTAGTAGGGATATTCTTTCATCCTTCTTAGGGTAATCAAATTGCTACACCTACTCTTAGTTTAGTTTCTCTACATTCTATAGGTAGATTAATATGAGTTTGTAAGGCCCCTTCCCCATTACCCTATTATAAATCTTAAATAACACGAATATGGTCAAAACTAGGAAGTGTAAGAAGCTAACATGTCATGTCTTTGTCTCTCATGTATAGAATGTGAGTTGTAGAGTGTTACCTTACACCTTATGATAGAATGTTGTTAAGAAGGTTTGAGATTGAAGTGTGCCATGATTGACATTTTCCTTATCAATAATGGACCTAAGATCTTATTGAGACTGATAAATATTTTAGTTATTGTTGTGTTAAGGATCCTATTTGAGAATTACATTAGGTTGGTAAGCTAAGACCTATGGAATATAATGTGATTTAGAATATTGATTTGATCGTAAAAGGGAAAGATTAATGTTGATATGAAAATTTTGATATTTTAATGTTTTGTATTTTTTTTAATATGAAAATGATTAGAAAAAGGGTGGGTGGGGGGTAATTATGAAAATTTGAATATGTTGATTATGAAATGTTAAAATTGTCATGTATTTATACACATGTATTTTTATATGATTTTCTTGGACTACTAATGCACAAGTTTAGTGTGCATGAGTTTAACCATGGGATTTAATGGGGAATCTAGGCTCAAGCCCATGTGAACATGACATAGCCAAGGTTGAATTAGTGGAAAAGATTCAAACCTCATTGTAATGTGTTTTGTTTCATAAACATGAATTGTATGGGGTGTGAAATAGTTTAATTCATATATTATTAGAGACATGTCACTATAAATGTAATGTGTTATTTTTAATGTGTCATTTGACACTTGTGTTATCCATGTGTTGATGACTTTTCATTTAGGATTTTGGGAAAAATTCACCTAACCTAATCCTAATCTAATGCAATACCCAAGTTAACCCCTTATGGTAGAGTGTTAAGTCTCCATCAAGGGAAATTCGAATTCCAACTTCCTACTAACTTTTAAGGTTCAAAAAGTGGTCCTAGGAGGTTATTTTGGTGAAAAATAGGTGCTCTCATGATAGTACTATGGGTTGGGGGTCTAAATTTAAGCTTTAGTAGGCCTAGATGACCTTGGGAACCCTCCAAACATGTCACTTTCTTAGGATTTCAAAAATTGAAGATTTCACATGCTTCTTCCACTTGGTCAAGATCACAATTTTAGAAAGGGGCAAGGATGTAAGAAAAGAGAGGCTTCTTGGTTCGGCCATTTTTAGCTGGGTGAGAAGTTGGAGGCTTTTTAGAGTGCTCAGGGAAAATTAGGGGGTAGTCTACCCACTCTCTAGCTTTAGAGACTCTTAGGGTTTGGAAGCTTGGGGAGGGAACTCTTCTACAACCATTCATTACCATTTTGCAAACATATTCAAGGTTGGTTTCTTCTTGCCCATATAGTATTTTTCTTCAAAAACTTTCATTTTGGCATTGCATTCATGAGCATGAAGGAGTGCGAGTTCATATTGTAAGTAAATTTTCATGGTATTGTATTGTGATGTAGTGTTCATGTAAATGTTTGAATGGTGTTCCATGTTGTGGGAATATTGTGATATTGTTGGGTTGAGATGAAATGTGTTTTTGTATTTGAATTTCTCTTTGTTTCTCCATTTTGTTATGTATGTTGTTCATGGGCGTGAGGAATTCACTCAACCTTTAGGAAGGGAATATAAGTCCATGGTGAAGGGGTTAGTTGGGCTTGAAAATATATTTGAGAACCTTGGAGTATGGGCTCCATTGTATACCATAATCATTATATCTTGCTGGGGGTGATAAGGGAAGTATGTTGTAGGAAAGAATATTATGGAGTATGGACTCCAAGAAAGCTACAAATGATGGTAGTGTATTTAGAGGATGATTGTGGAAGCCTCGAAAGGGCGTGAAATTTTCTTATTTGTGAAAGCCCTAAAAGGGTATGGAAATTTGTTTATTGTAGATATTATTTGATATGGCAAATCTCCATTTGAAAAACACACCTTCACCCTATATTGATGGTTCCATTTGTGAACCATGGAGAAATACCCTTGGGATGGAATTTTCCAAGTGTTTTAATGTGTTGTGTATATAGTTGTAAGATTTTAATGGAACCCAATTTGAGCCTTGTTTCCCCTAGCTCAGGGGTGGTCTCTTTGGAGGCCTATGGTTGGGAGGAGAGTACCCATGGATTTTTTGTTGTTGTTGTGATGTATTTATAGATTTAATGCTCAAGGGAGCAATGGAAAAAGCTTTGGAAGATCATCTTGTAGGTGTTTCTTGAAGGAGAAAACTTGTCATTGTGCACAGTACATGTACTCAAGAATCTTCCTCCATCTTATTCTAGTTGTTGTAATGAATGATTGCATAGTAGAAAGGAAGGGATGTGTAATTTTTTAAAGTATTTGAAAGGATGAAATTCTTCCCCATGTTATTGTATATTGCGTTATAAGAGTTGGACCCTTCTATTTAGTCATTTGTGTATTGAATTGTAAAAGTGGGATCTTCATTTATGTGCATTATTGTGAAGGATTGATCCATGGAGTGAATGAAGAAGTTTGACTATGGATATAGGTAGCTGCATTGTAAGATTTAATTTTATGCATATAGTTGCATTGAAAAGGAAATATTTTTTTCAATATCATAGTTGGAAATGAAGGAAAATAAAGAGTCTCATGTAAAGGGATATACATTACTATGATGACCAAGTAGCGATTATCTAAATGGAGAATTTCTCCTTATGTTGATTTATGAATCAAAACTATAGATATGTTTTCATAGATTGCCTATGTGTAAGAGATCCATTATAATAGCTATTTTTGTTGAAACTTAAGTGGTGTATATGTGTTCATTTGAATTAAGAACCAATATAAGTAAGAGTTCATTCAAGAAATTTCACTAGGTTTCTATTTAAGGAGAATTCTTATTTAAACTTTATTATTGATAAGGAAGATGGACCAAATAGCTATATAGTTGTTGTCTTATTTTATCACTTAGGTAAATTTTGATGTTGCCTCCTAATGATCTTAGTAATTTCATAAATATTTCATTTATAATGTACTATCAATTAACCAAAAACTACCGTAACAAATTAAGTAGGGTGAATAAATCAATAGCTAGCAAAGTATAAATGTATTATGAGAGAAAAATTGCTATAGATGCACTTTTACTTTTTAGAATTTGTTATGAGAGCATAAATTAATTCCATCTCCTATTAGAGATCATTAAAATATTCAAGGGAATATCTCTCAAAATCTTGTGAATAAAGAAACAATAAGATAAGAGTGTTATTCATATATATATAAGAAGAAGAATAAACCTATATATCAAAAAAAGGACTATCCCATAAGAAACATGTGACTTAGACATGGTAAATGGGTCACATCAAAATTAACATAAAAATAATAAAATAATATAATATAATTCACCCGTGAAAAATATCCTATATAAAAATGAAAATAAAACATATTCTACATTCTACTTACCTTTATCTCCTCACATGTGGGAAGGGTCCCATCCTCAAAAAGAAAACACATGATTTGGAAAAACACATAAAGTGAAAAAGGTGGGGGAGTTTGGTGGAAGAAAGCCAACAAACTTTTCCCCAAACCGATAAACACCATACCTTTCCTTAAGTTAAATGAATATGCCCCTCATGGAAGTCACGTGAGCCTAGGCAAGCAACGTTTTGGAAAAGGAAAAAATTTAGGAAAAAGAGTTAGATAGTATGGTATTTAGTTAGATTTTTTTTTTAAAAGTAGTTTTGGGTAATGGTTAAGTTAGTCAAGTAAGAATGTCATTTACTAGTTAGGGGTTTTGGGTTTATTAATTTAAATTGGTATTATTGTGATTAGTAGTTAGGATAGATTAAGGGTAGATATTTGGTGAATATTATTTAGGTAGTAGGATAAGTTAGTACTTAGTTAGAATTTAAAATTAGTCTAGCTAATGGATAGCTAGAGTTAACTTACTTAGTATTTACTATTTAAGTTTAGTATATAAAATTTTTAATTGATGTTATATTGTCAATTGATAATCGACAATGGTTAGTACTATTTAATTTATAGGTAATAATAAAATAGCGGTCATAATTAGAATTAAAATAATTCATATATGTTTTCAATAAGCTAGCTAGTAGTACATAGTTAGATTAATATTGCTAGAATTTAATTAAATGATAAAATGTAAGAGTCTATTTAGAATATATATATATATATATATATATATATATATATATATATGGTATGGTATGGTAGATTGTTTAAAACAATGGTTGGTTAGTAGTGGGGAAACTTTAGTATGAGGAAGTTAGTAAATAAGTTAACATGGTAAGTTTAGGGATTACCTTGTAATACATAAGTATGTTAGGAAATGCATTACAATGATTATTGTAGAGTTAGTTAAGAATATGGATATGTTAATAATTAATCTTTAGTTATTAGAGTTAGTATTATCATTAACGAGTAGATTAGTGGGTATGTATAATGATAATAGTAGTAGTTTGGATGATGGAGAAGGAGTGTAGCTTAGGTATTATTAAATGATTAGTTTATTATTATTGTTAGTTAGTGCATAATTGTAGGTTATTTACTATTAGAATTCTTTAGAATAACTAAGGGGTGGGGGGGGGGGGGGGGGGGGTGAATTAGTTATCCAAGGTCTAAATGCCCTAATAATACTTTTTCTCAAATTATAGTGAGCACATAAAATTTTCATCCATCCAAGCTTAAATCAATCATCTTAGCAAGTTACAACAAATCAACATGCAGGGATAAAACATGCAAGATCAACACATGACACAGTGATTTACGTGGAAAGCCAATTTGGGAAAAACCACCAGTAACATGCTACTTAATTCTCACTCTTCTAAAGTGATGCCCTATTAAAAGCCTACCTTGTTAAAGGCTTACAACACACTATTAAATGTGACCTTGTTAGAGGATTTCACCATACTGTTAGGAATGGGCTTGGTCAAAGGGCTTTAGAACATTCTCTTGGAATGTCACCTTGTTAAAGGATTTACAACATGGCTATTAAACCAACCTAAGTCCATAGGATTTAAACTATCTGTTACAATTGCTAGAGAGTAACAATAATGAATTTTTGATCTGATATAACTTACAACATATCTTGTAGATTTTAGATAACACTTCAGTTCAATCCTTTTTCTTAGCTTTAATCAGTTCAGCTCTGACAGCTTGTCATCTCAAGTTTCGTCTCCTTGAGTCTTCTTACTCATCATACCAATGCAACCATATCTGTGGTCATCTGTTGAAGTAGAATAACTATTCTCTCTTACTCCTTAGCACCTCCTTCAGCACTTTATGCTTTCATGCTTGACCTACTTCCATTTTGCTTCGTCACCTTATGACTCCTTAAATAGAAATCTAGAGTCCCTTTCTCACTGGATTCTTCCTCTCCAATTTTAGGGTTTCAAGTAGATTAGGTAGGGTACAATTTATCTACCCCATATCTTGCTCTTATCTAGAAACTTCATCTAAAGTCCAGTTGTATTCTCCAAAAATGTTTTACATGGTGTTCTGTGGCCTCAGCTCATTACTCTTATCTTCTATTTGATTCACATAATTCTAGATAACAACCTTGTCAGCTCAGATCTGGCGAATCTTTGATCTTTGAGATAATGTAGTAACTCGACATTATTGGTTTATTGATGCTTGGCACCTCTGTGTTACTCAACACTTGTATCCTACTCAGCATCTGATCTTCACTCGGCACTTTTTGTGTTACTCGACACTTGAATCCTACTCGACATCTGATCTTCACTCGGCACTTGAATCTTGCTTGACATCTAATCTTCACTCGGCACATATTGAAGTTGAACTTTCTCGGCTTCAACTAGGAATTTGTTTGGCACTAACTAGCTTGCTCAGCTCTCTCTCTAATAAACTTAGTCAGACTTTACAAATGACTTAGCTAAAACCTTACATCTTTGGTGTGTTTTAGTGTGCCCATTCTCTGTGTCTTAGAGTATGTCATCAATACACTATTTCATCAATGGCTTAGCTGATCTTTGTACTTCATTGTAACATCATAACTTTGACCTTTCTCTAGGTGTTCTAGTTACATCTTATTGATTGCCTCCTTCTTGTCAATCAACCAATTGATAGTATTTGGATCACTAAAGCAATTGTCATTCCTGCAAGTAGCAAGTTTGACATCAATGACAAAACAATGATTGAGAACATTCTTTACCAGTTCCATTACTTTTTATGTATGATCTCTTCAATCATTTCCAACAATCTCCCTTATGATCTTTTCAATCATTTACAACAATTTACAATATGCTTAGAAATAGATGATAGATTAAGTGTTAAAAAATAATTTATGGTCGAAAAAAAAGGGATGTATGTTGAGGAAATAATATAGGGTCTAATAAAAAATTTAAAATTAGTATAACTGATAGTAGTTAGTTTTCATAATAATAATTTTTATTTTTATTTTTATTTTTATGAGAGGTTGTTGATATATATTAATTATGGATAAAATGACAATTGGAGGTGACTAATTAGTTAGCGATAATGTCTTTGGACTTCATTTAGGGTAACATGTTATATATAGGTTAAATTATATATATATATATATATATGTGTGTGTGTGTGTGTGTGTGTGTGTGTGTGTGTGTGTGTGTGTGTGTGTGTGTGTGTGTGTGTGTGTGTGTGTGTGTGTGTGTGTGTGTGTGTAATTACATCATTCATAATGAATGTAATTAATTCATCAAACGTATTGAAAACCTTATAGGTTATTTAATGTATCGTAAACCCATATTATATGTTACTCAAACACACACACACACACACACACACACACACACACACACACACACACACACACACACACACAAACACACACACACACACACACACACACACACACACACACACACACACACACACACACACACACACACACACACACACACACACAAAGGTTAGAAACTAAATTGTGAAAAATAAATATCTAATGAGATAAGTTATTAAGGACAAAGGGGATAATCATCTAGCTTGAAGATCATTAGTGATGAGTAAATCAAAATTTAGGAATTGGACTATGTGATGATAGTTCATATTAGGTAAGTTGATAGCTAATGTCTGTATGCAAGGGCAGTAGGAACAAGGGGGTCTCCTGATGGATATAACTACGGGACCATAAACATAGAATGAATAGTAAAATTACTTAATAAATGTAATCATTCAGAGATAATCAAGTTAGTACTTGATCAATAAAATACTAAATCATGGGAAGGAATAATTCTTTATTTGATTTATGTACCATAATTCCCCAATTCAATTTTCATAACTCAACTAAAGAACCAAGTGTTTAATGATCTAACCATGACTCTAGTGCATAATATTTATACATTTGCACCTTTAGTAAGTGTACCCTTTTATCATAACTGTACCCTTATTGTAGAGTTTAGGTCCATAGCGAGTTATATTCCATGACTAGTTAACTAGCAAACCCTAAGGTATACTATCATCGAGAGCATAAAGAAGTTGTTATTCTTTCTATCTAATTTGATCTTACATCAATAAAATACCTCCCTAATTTTCAATTCTGTTTAGAGATGAGCCTATTGCCAACTTAGTATGGATCACTTTGGTTAGGGGATTGAAAGTTTGTGTGACTCTATAAATGTAGCGATTTTGTATTATGAATTCCCGAACTTGTGATAACCCAAATTGTAAATGTGTACAATTCCATATATATTTCATTATCAAATAGTTCAAAAAAAAAAATATTGGTGTTTTTGCCCTAAAATTTTGGGCATGACAGAGTCATAGGGGCAAGATCTCTTGAAATTTTCCTTAACTAGGCCAGTGAGAGAGAAATTCCAAAGTGAGATATAACTACTTTAGAAGTGATATCTTGATGCACTATAAAAAAAAAACCTTCATCCTTAATGGGGTGAAGGACAAAGAGCATGTAATAGTCTAAACCTCTAATAGTTCTCATGGATTGCACAAAACCTCCCCAATGCTAGTGGGAAGCTCTCAAAAGAGAGGTAAACAAATCTATTTGAATGGAATCTTGGCTAAACCCCAATTAATTAGAAGCCACCCTTTTGTAGCCATTTTAAACCAAAATTGACCTTAAGGTAGATTATTTGGAATCTCTTCTTCTACAAGACTTGTCAAAATATTTTGGAACATACACTCAATGTTTAGCTACTAGGATTATTGATTGAATTGAGTGCTATGGTTTTCATTTTGTTTGTTGCAATAAAGTTTCATGTTGTAAGTGTCAACAAAAAAATCTTCAAATTAAATTTCAATTTCTCCATCAAGGATCCCAAGTCCTTAGAACCAAGTGATCAAAATCAAAACATATACAAGTCTAAATCATGAGACAAGTATTCCTCTATCATAAATAAATTCAAAAGACACACTTTAATCTTGGAATTTCTATAACAAGAATTTGTAAAACACTCCAAGAACTTCAAAAAATAACACAATGTTAGATTTACCACTATATACTCTTGATCATTCACCAATAAGAAGATCTCAAATGAGAAACCATTCACATAAGATCTTTTGGAGTACATTCCCTTCTTGGGAAGAAGAACTATAAACTTACCACTTTTAGTATGTTATTCCCTTTGTGTTCCAAGAAAACTCTAAACAACATATAGGAACAAAATTCTTCCAAGATATAATAGAAGACAAATTAGAAGATTTCAAACAAGATGCATATGTATATCAAGTTATAAATGATGTAATTAAGCATAATCCACAAAAATTATTAGCAAAAATTCTTAACAAAGGAATTAAACTGCCTTCTAGGTTTGATGTTTCACCAAATTGGCCAAAAAATCCAGTAGCAAAATATAAAAAAATTCCACAAATTGAAATGCATGTTGCTCTAGAATCCTCTCAGATGATGTCATAAAAAATGTCAATGCAATATCGTTCCTCTTCTACACGGGGACTTAATAAAAATAAAATAACATCTCAAGGGATACTCACTAGGTTAAAATATGTCTAGTTCTCAAATTGGTTTATCTACTATTATGAATTCATCTCAAACAACACCCTTGATGTCTTTAACCACTACAAATTTGAGTATCCCTATTACATCATCGATGCCTCTAAATTATACTAAATCATTTTAAAACTCATGAAGAATACAACTATGATAATTTTCATGTCGCCCTAAATTTATTCAACCCCCTCTAATGGTTGGAGATTTGTTTCAATAAATATTTATACAACAATAAAAACAATAAAAAAAAACTATAAAATGCCAACAATAAAAACTACAACTATAATAAAAATAATAATCCTTCAATCAAAATCAATTTGGTTTCTAATATAATTTACCATCTAGAAGTTAGAATCAACATCCTAGTAGATCTCATTTATCTCCACCACTTTTTCAAAATCATCAACAAGATCCTCTTCCAACTACCAAGCTATAACCTAATTCTAGAAATATTCCTTGAGATCAAACAAAAATGTCTATACAATGGTTCAAGTCACGGAAATCCAGATGTAGGGTCTTCAGAACTAGGTGGAGATAATGTCCTACATCATAGAAAACCTATGCCCTTAACCCTATCAACACTCAATACTGAAGCATCCATTACTCATACATTTCTCCTTGCCAAAGTTTGATAAGCATATGATAAATAAAAATGTTATTAGACATATTAGAGAGTTATTTTCAAGTTGTACCAAGGTCATACATGATAAATGATACTTAGTTAAACTATTTCTTCCAAGATTGGCTGAAAAAAGTTTAAATGGTTCTCACATATACCCTATAGAATTCAATCTTGGGGAAACTGGCAGAGAAATTCATAGTTTACTTTAATTAGACATTTAATGCAAGATCAACACCACGAAACTTTGTGATATCAAAAAAAGGAAGGTGAGTCATTTTCTAGTTTTTTGCAAAGATGGAGAAGCATTCCAAATTTGATATCGTATGATGTTCCCAAAAATGACCTCATAGTCATGTTTGTCAAAAATATCATATTAGATATGGTCTATACTATTGAACTCTAGCTCACAGCCAATTTTAAGAATTTTTTTTATGAAACATAAAATGTCAGAAAAATTTGATAAAGAAAGAAATCATTGTAGACCTTAATTTTTCTAGCACCACTAAGAAACCTATTGACAAACCAAAGTGGTGGAATGAGATCAAAAGTACCACCAAATATAGTGTTATTGATGTCAAGATTGTTAACCGCACCCAACCAATGCTATCTTTAAAAGGGTGTTCAAGAAAAATCCAACCCCAATGATGCATACTCTATTGAAAAATAATCAAATATTGGACACAAATGTTCAAATTTTCAATGTTTATCAATCCCAACCCAATGTACGAAATCCTTCAAGAAACATTACAAAAAGGTGAGTACACTCCACTTGTGGAACCCATCAAATCAAAATTAAATAAATTGATCTAGATGAACATAATCATTTTACCTAAGATAAGAGAATTAGAATATGATACTTTCAAACCTAAATGGTGGAACAATTTTTTTTTTTTGTGAACACCATCATGTCAAAGGACACAAAACTTCCAAGTATTATCAATTGAGGAACACTATACAAGACTGATCCAATAAGGATGAATCAATATTAATATTCTAATACCCTAAGATAGCATGGATAAAATGATCTGAAAAGATTTTTTACAAAATCAAATAAACAAAATGACCTTACATTTGGAAGCCACTCCAGACAAGTCAACTATACCTAACCATCTACTAATAATGTGATCAACTACATTAATCCTTTAAAAGCCAAGTTTCTACAATCACTATCAAGGATAACAACTCCAAATGTTAGTAACTATGCACCATACCAAGGTTTGTACAAGGGCCACATTCAATATTTGTTGCACTTGTAATCTCTTCTCAATCCTCGAATCTATAATACAGTATAGTGGATTAGCTTAAAAGAAAACCCTCATCGATATCTATTTTTAAACTTCTACACATATCTCCCCAAAATTAGCAAGCTCTAGACCAAGCACTCCAAAATGTTGCTATCCCAAGAGACATACCCCTAAATTTTTTCAAAATATGGTACACAATTTCTTTGGTAAAAGGTCTAACTTTACTAAGAAATATATCACTATGTCCCCTTGCACCTTATAGTATAGGTACACAAAAATACAATTATACTAGTCCTTGTTGATGATGGGTCAAGATTAAACATATGTACTTTAAATTTCATAAAAATATTGAGATATTGTAAGTCTACTATGGGTGTAACCCACAAAATCAACATCAATGCCTATGACAAAGAAGAAAGATCATCAAAGGGTATTGTCATTTTGTTAGAATATAAAGTCCACCAAGATAATTGGGGGGGTGGGGGTAAATCAATAATCTAACTATTAAAATATTTATCAAACTTATTAATCCTTAACCATGTGAGAAATATAATAAGAAACTATAAGAAGATACACATACACAATAACACTAGATATGTTAACTAGGGAAATCCTTGATCAAAGGGAAAATCCTAGTGGGGATGGTACCCACAAAATGATGTACTAATATAAAATTTACTTGTAAGAGGATAGAACCTATTAAGATTCTATGAAATACATTCAACACATATCAATCCTTGTTATGATACTTTGAATCCCTATTAGCAGGTTCCAACCCTGTTAGGAGTTGTGGAAGATAAAAGGACCCACTATGGACAAACAACTTTAGGAAACAACCATTGAACACAGTATCCAAATGATATTTGTATTATTCCTTGTAGAATAATATAATGAATTGAATCTTGAAATCCTCTTTGTCATCTTGATTGGACTAATCATCTTCTTTTGATCTCAATACTAGATCACCAACTTTGCATCCAATAATCCCTTGGATCACTCATATGTATTTACCAAGTACTTTGCATATCAAACTTAACACTTTCTCATTGTACCATACTCAATCAAGGAAAATAACCTTCCTTTATACCAAGTCCTCAAAACAATTCCTTGAGCTGGCATTAAGGCTTTCCCAATTATTTATTATAGGACCTCATTAAGATAATCAATTACTTAAAATTGTTAGCTCACAGTCAATTGAATTATTTCACATGTGCAATCTCAAACCTCGCACACTTACTCATTTCACTATTAGGATATCTTCTTCCTCTATCTAACTTTACATATCCATATTGTATCTTTGTTAGAAGATATAGTTTGATAACCAAAAACTACTTCTTAGATACTTTATCTTAGAACAATCTTCACCAAATCTCTCATATCTCTTACCAGTCTTCTTATTTCTATTCATAGGCTTAACTGCATACTCATGACATATTGTAGAACACATCCTTAATACCACATATCTTCAACTATCAAATACAAACTATACTATCTCAATCTTTTTTTGTCAATGTTGCAGTCTATACATAAACAATGTTATGTGGACATCAATGACAAAAATAGTCATAAATGCAACATGTCAATCTTCCATCTTCTCCAACAATAATTTGGATAATCTCCCAAAGAAATACCATAAGAATTCATGATAACAATCTTTCCCTTTGAAATTGATGACAACATAGAAGGAAAATATCCAAGTTCATGAATACCAAATCAGTCACTGCTATTGTAGTCATCTTCTTTTCAAATCCTCTTCATCAATCAAATCTCAAAGCCACCATAGTAACTCTCAATTTGTGCTTCCTCCTTCTTTTATAGATGAACATCAATTGTTCACACTTCACCCACATATGCAATCTCTCCCCCATTATATCAAAGGACACTTTGTATTCTTACAATATTCTCCCCTAGTCTATTAGAGGATGTTTTTCATATACATACTCTATCCCATTGACATCAATGAAAAAGACATCATTATGTCAATCTTCTACTCAATGTTTTGAACCAGCTGATGACTCTACTCATCTAAATATACTCCCCCATATAGGAAGCATCAACATTTACTCTAGATATATAATGATGCTTTGTACCACTGGACTGATGCGCTCTCTCCAACATCTTTTTAGAGATAGATAGGGACGTAACCTCAAGAATACCACACAAATAATCAAATATATCCTTAATAAAAGGCTTAGTAAAAATGTTACCAATCTTCTCCTTTGTATTAATATACTCCAATCTAATTTATTTCTCTACTACTTCTCTCTCAACACATGATACTTGATAGATATCTGCTTAGTCTTAGAATGCAACACATGATTCTTAGAAATACTTATTGTACTTGTGTTATCAAAATGTATGATAATAGGTTATGATAATTCAATCCCAATTTCCTTCAACATATACTTCATCCACATAACCTAATTACTATTTTTTGCTACTACTACATACTCTACTTCTATTGTACTCTATGAAATGCAATCTTGTTTCTTACTTAGCCAAGAAAACAATCTTCCTCCAAGAAAATATTCTCCACCACTAGTGATTTTTCTATCATCCATACTACTTGCCCAATCTACATCAGTATATGAATACAAAGAAAAGTCATTTGATCTATCATGTACCATAATCTAAATTTAGGTGTACCCTTCAAATATCTAAAAAATCTTTTTACTCCTACATAATGTGCTTCTCTAGGATCAACTTGAAATCTTACAACAATGCCAACTACATTAGTTATGTTAGGCCTTGTATGAGTCAAGTATTGCAATCTTCTAATCATAGATCTATACTTCTTTTTCTCAACTATAGGTGTCTCATATTTTCTAGATCACTTGTGACCTATTATCATAGGTGTACCAACAATTTAACAACTCTCTAAACCAAAATTTTTCAATAAATCTTTCAAATACTTAGTCCAAGAAATAAATGTGTTTTCACTATTTTTCACAATCTACAAACCCAAGAAAAATTTCATTTCACCAATCATACTCATCTCAAACTCTTCTTCATTTCATTAGAAAATTTGTCACTTGCATCATCATCACTTCCATAAATTCTATTATCCACAAATATCACAATAAAAAAAAACCTTTTTGAATTTATTTTAGATAAAAATTATAATTTGCAGTACCTTTAATGAATCCCAATTTTTCCAATTACTTTTCCAATATTTCATACCAAATTCCATGTACTTTCTTCAATCCATACAATTCTTTCTTTAGTTTTCATACTATATCCTTTTCTTCTATCAAAGGAAATCTTCCAGGCTGCTCAATGTAGACTTCCTCTTCAAGTTCTGTATTAAAAAATGACAACTTCACATCTATCTGACACACTTTGAATTTATTATTTGCTACATAAGCCAAGAACATCCTTACTACTTCAATTATTGCAATAAGAGCAGACAATTCCTCATAATCTATACCTTCTTGCAATAATCTATACCTTCTTGCAATGAATGTTGCTAAAAAACACACTCTTGAATGCCATGAGTTGAAATCAAATTTTCCTTGAATGCATGATTAAAACAAAAAATCCAATCTTGAATGCCAAGGATCAATTAACCATTGCAATATCAAACACTTCATTTGGAGCTTCTAAAATTGAACAAAACAAATCTCTTTTCCACATGCCATTTAGGTAAAGTTTGATTTTTGGACATTTAAGAAACTTTGTTAAGTTAAAATACAAATTTGCAAAAATCAATTTGAGTAGTTCTTGGACTCACCTCTTTTCTAATCACCCATCAATTCAACCATTGGTTGCAATCTCAATGCCATTTATGGGGATGGGTCTACTTGAAAAAGGTGTTAAATATTCCACAATCTAACTCACTCACTTGGTCTTTGAACGTTTGCTTTAACTTTATCAAAATTCTTAAATGATCAAAACTCTAGATTAAATCGATCACACTTCAAGTTTGGGCACTAAAATTGAACAACTATTGATGTGGAGGGCCTCCGGGCGCACGCTTGACAAATCGAGTCTCACACATCTTTGCTTTGGGCTTTAAAACAAAATCACACCAACTCTTGAATGCTTTAAAAGGAAATTAATCGATACTTGACGTGGAGGGCCTCCGGGCGTGCGGTTTTACTTTTTTGTTGACCCTAACTCTTCTTCTTGTATTCATTCTTCGCTCGATTTTGTTTTGTTGGTGCTTCAAGTTGGAATTGAACATTGTCTCTTAAACATGAGTGCTTGCAAGGTCTAGATTAGCACACATAACAGTCAGTTGGTAAAAGAACAAGCGTGTTTTTTAGCCAAAGGTCATCCAAGTCTTCTCTCCCCTTGTCGTCTTTCGAGGCCATCTTGGGTGCATAAGATTAGGATCCAAAACCTTTTTTCTTTTTAGGAGGCCTGCTTGGGGATTTCATCACCCCTTGGGATGACCTCAACTCTAGCATTTCGGCGGAGTATAAAGATCGGGAGGTGAATCCAAAGACACCTCTCTTGGAATCAAGATTTTTGTCACACGAGCTAAGCCTCAAGGAACTTTATACCCTTGAGAAGTGAAAGAGGAGAAGTGGGTTACTGCTCCTCTCGGCTGTGTGACATATTTTTGGTTTCATCTATGGATTTGGGCCTCACGTACCTTTGGGTATATCGAGGACTCCCTAGCTAAACCAACTGTTAGCCTTATAGACAACCATCTAGGATGTTAATGTGTTTGAAGTGACTAATCGAAACATTTGTAGAACACACACACTCCTTGGTGCAAGTATCACATTCTGGGAATCAAAACTTCTATCTGGTTGTTTCTATCTATTGCTTGGTCTTTTACTTATTGAATGCATGTTTGCCAAAATTGGTCAATCCTAGCTTAGGGCACACTTAGCGTAGTCACTACCTATCCCAGAAGTTGAACAAGTTGAAGCAAAATAATCGAGGTCTCTCAAAGCCAAGCAGATTCAAGAATTCATGTCAGAGCAACCCAAACCCAAATAGAAGTTCAACAAAGTTAAACTCAAGCCATCTCAGGCATACCAAGAACTTTTAGCCAAGAGAAAGGAACTAACACCAAGTCCTTGAATTGCCAAACTCCACAAAGCAGAGGACAAAGCTATCGACGAAGCAATTCAAGAGGCCTGGTTAGAGTGCACCATCAAATTTAGCCAAAATCTAGGAGTTAACAATGCTTATACCTTACCAACTAGACATGATTTCTATGATTAGACCCCCTTGTTTCTCCACATCTTCTTGGATAAGCTTCACTTTAGAGTCATCTTTGTAGAAAATTCAGCCATTTTAGGTTATCCCCTTAAGCATTATTAGCTCATTCATCTCATTTAGGACCAAACCATCTAGCCAGCAATCCAAAATCTTCACATCTAAGCTTTCAAAATTGTTGTCACCTTGCCAAAAGTTTGCCATTCCTAAAATCTTCCAAACCCACCAACCTCACCAAGGTTATCCCTTTGACAGAGCTTTGTCTAGGGTAATCTAGCTTTGTCACTTGTCATCCCTCATCACCTTGAGCTAAAGGTTGGGATCCACAAGTGGTCAATCTCGTGTTCTTCCTAAAGGATCATCAGTCTATCCTTAAGTTGACACAATCACCACCAAGCTTGCACATAGGAAAGTAGACCTTTTGTGCTTTGGCAACATATCTTTGAAGTTAGAATCCCAAACCCAATCCTCCTTAGGTTTTTTCATATAGCTTTGCCTCAACCTAGGAAATTATTTGCATAGAAAAGCCTTCCCCCCTTTTTTACATCCACCCACATTTGTTGCATCCCATCCCTAGGAGCATTTTTCATGCCACCCATCACTCACTTAGCCAAGAAGAAAGAAACAATGGAGCCCTATCATTTGGATTGAACAGCCTCACCTCCCTTGAGCACTCAGCCATCCTTCAACCCAGAGAAAGCTATGCCATCACCTACTGACATTGAAGCTTTCATGAACCAACCAGGAAATGCAGTATTGGTAAATGCCATTATAGACAAGAACAAAGAGACAATCATGGCTAATTTTCGAAGGGACAATGTAGGAACCTTTGACTTTGGAAGACCCCCTCCATTATCAGATCCATCTCACTCATTTTTTGGGCAGCTGCCACCACCCATAGGCCCTTATGAGCCAAATTATCCTCAATATATGCCAAAAGAAGAACCTCCAGCCAATCCATATGATCCAACAGACCCAAACATACCATCATCCACCCAAGTTGAAATCCCCATGCTGCAAGCCAACCCAGCCACCACCACTCCATCCTTGGTTCATACCTCTCTGCTCCAAACCCCCTTTACCATTCACCCCCTTCACTATTGGTGTTGCTACTTCCCAACCCAGCCTTCCAAATCCACCCATCTCCCAAATCAGTGCTAGCATCTTTGGCCAACCTCAACAATATACAATAGGGATGCCACCCATGGGGCCAAGTAATCAACCTTTCATCACCCCCAACTTGTTCACCACAGCCCAAAGCACAATCCCATCATTTCTATTAGGTCTTGGGAGCTCAATACCATCAGCCACAAATCTACGAGCTACTACCCTCACTCCACAAAGCTATCAAATCCCACAAGCTACTACCAATTTTCTACCAAGCTCCCAAGTGACCCCAGCCCCTACCACCACTCTACCAAGCTTCCAAATCCAACCACAAAGCTATCAAACCCCATCAGTTCCATTCCCAAGCTTTCAATTCCCACCACCTCCACCACCAACTAATCCATTACCTCCAATTACCAACTACTTTTCAATGCCACTTCTAGGAGGTAATCCACCACCCCAGCCAACCACCAATTATTTGCAGATACCATCCCAAATGGGGGCACAACCCACATATATTGGTCAAACCCCACAAGCCCCTCGATCCTTTCCCTAAACCTCACAACCATCTTATACCTTACCCCCACAAAGCAATCCATTAATCCCATAGCCAGCTTATGTTCCTCAATCCCAACCTCAAATCCCATATCAACAGCAAGCCTCACAACACATGCAACAATATGCGCCACCTTCCCCTCAACAACCCGTCATCCACCATGCAGCTGCCCAAAAAATGTACAATCCCTATCAGCAAATCCCTCACAGCCATCCATATTCAGTGGCCCCATCTAGCGCATACCTACCTCAAGGCACTCCTACATTGGGGGCACCCCAACCATCACCTATCAATTCAGAATGGGAGCAAATGAAGACAGCTTTGAAAGCCATCCAAGAAGGGAATGATCCAAAGACATTCAAGTTTGAGAATGTGTGTCCTTACCCATTTGATAGAGCCATTACCATGACACCATTTTGCAAACACTTTGAGGTACCCAAATTTGACAAATTCAGAGGAAAAGGAGACCCTGTCACACATATCAAAGAATTTTACATGCACTGCCAGGATGTGGCATACAATGATGTCTTCCTCTTTCACTTTTTTCCCAAAAGCTTGGCTGGACTAGCTCTTGAATGGTTTTATAGAATCCCTTATGGCACAATTAAAAGCTTTGCTGAATTATCTGAGGCATTCGTAGCCCAATATGCCGATCTTGTTGAAACAGAGCTATCAATAGTTGACCTTGTCCACACTAAGCAAAAAGGTGGAGAGAGCCTTGCTGAATACCTGCAAAGATGGCAAACCCTTACCACCCACATATCCTGCACCTTGCCAGAGCGCCATGTGGTGAAAATGTTTATTGATAATGCCCATCCTAGCTTGGCTCACCACATGACCATGAACTGTTTGCAGACCTACAAAGATATCAAAGAGAAAGGAATGATCCTTGAGCAAGGACTCATTAAAGATGGTGTGATCAAAATTTACAAAGAGGCAAACCAAAATCAATCACGTTCCAATGACAAGTCTAGGTATTGGAACAAAAACAAGCATGTTGCAATAGATGGCATCACTGACACTAGACATGTGAATATTGTTGGTCCTTCTCACAACCAGTCCAACCCGCCATATCAACCACATAATCAACAAGCTATCAAATACCAATAGCAGAATCACCAAAGCTATCAAGGCCACAATCCAAGACCCAACTTTCAAGGGTCTAACAATCAAGCTAATGCCATCAATGTAGCTGCAGGAAAAAAGCCCAGATTCCAACCTGCACCTAGAAATTATACACCCCTTGGTGAGCCATTGGATGTCATTTTTGAGAAATTATTCAAGGAAAACCTCATAAAATTTCCTCCTACCCAGCAAATTGACCCACGCCAATCCAAAGCTGCATGGTATAAGGACAATGAGTACTGCAAATTTCATAGGGTAAAAGGTCACACTACCCTCAGATGCATGAAACTGAAAGACTATGTGTAGGACCTCATTGATCGGAAGGAAATCACTGTTGGTGCCCAAACCTCTCCCAATGCAGGCTTACAGATCTATCAAAATGCTTTTCCTCCTCACAACAATCAAAATCCTAGAATACCACCTATCCAAACCAACAACACCAACACCAACAACCGTCAGCCAAACCAACAACATGGGAAGAACAATGACCACACTTCATCCTATATAGATTATGGTAGCCTTATAGGTTGTATATCTGAGAAAGAGCCTTCTGTCAATGTTATCAATATCCAAGGACCAAATAATGAGTGTGCAGTCACCACTCAAAGAGCGCGATTTAACATCGCAGGCCCACCCGTTACACCAACACCATCAGCTCCATCAAAAAGCCAGTACAATATCTTGGAACACCTTGGGAACATGCCAGCCCACATCTCCATTTTAGACCTTCTTCGCACTAGTCCTGTGTACAAGAACATCCTTGAAAGTGCTCTCATAGAATCCCATGTCGCTTCTGATATCAATGCTACTGATTTTTGTAATCTTGTTGGACACCTCTCATCCTCATGTGCCCTATTGTTCAAACCCACCGACATACCCGTGGTCGAGCCAGATCACACCCTTCCGCTTCGTATAGCCATCATGGTATCCAACTTTTCCGTGAAAAGAGTAATGATAGATAATGGATCAGCCTTGAATATTTGCACCCTAAAATTCATAAAACAAGCTGGGTATATTGAGGCAGATATCATTAGTGAGGTTATCACCATCAAAGCTTATGACAAATTGGAAAGAACCACAGAAGGAACTATTTTGCTGCCAATCAAGGTTGGGCCAGTCATCCAAGAGACACTCTGCCATGTTATTGATCTAAACCTATCATTTAACATCCTCCTCGGTCGCCCATGGATTCATGCCATGAAAGCCATTCCATCCACTTACCATCAGTGCGTCAAATTTTTGCATCAAGGCACCGAGGTAACCATCCATGCCGATCCAGAACCCTTTGCTTACTGCAATGCGGTTGAAGCTTCATATACAAACCATTTCCCTAGAATTGATATTGACACATCCATCGCCAGCTCATCCCACACTTAGAATGACCCAGAAACCATCCTCGCCTCTACCCTGTCTACCGTGAAGATCAATAACAAAGGTTGTGGAGAGTATTGTCTGTCGGATGCATTTTCTGTCGGGGCACTCCCACTTGATCCACATGCCCATGGACGACCGACATATCAAAAAGCTAAGGAGATTCCACCTCCTCGATACAAATAGTTTGGCCCAACAAACTTTTTATCCTCGAAAATCCCTCTTCATGAGGAGTTCACTCCAGATATCAACAAATGGTTACATAAGGATGCACCTCAAAGAAATCAAGCACGCCTTGATCACTTCAGCCAAAAGTATCCCCAAGAACATAAGCTCATCACTGATAAATGAAACTATCAAGGTGGTGGTCTAGGACCAGAAGAAAGAGGCATGTAGTGCCCCATCGATGCACACAAGTGGGAATCGAAATCAGGTCTTGGCTTTGGCATACCCACAACTGGGGGCACCAATGAGAACGGTCATGCTTTTTCAAACATTCACCGCAACCTTGTCGAAATCGAAGACATTCCTGAGGAAGTTGAAAAGAGAGCCTACGATGATATACTAGACCAAATCTCCCTCGGAGACTCTATTCTCCAAGAACTATCCATCCACCTCATTGACCTACCACTCGCCCATCCACAACTCATAGATTGGGACCAACCAAGCGTCATACACATCGATGAGTTCACATCAGAGGAGGCACTTCTAAGATTCATGGGAGCTGAAACTCCTCACAAGAAAACAAAGCCAGATTCTGCCTATATCTACAAGCTAGATCCCAAGGGGTATTTTGGAGAAAATCCCCAACCTAGTTCCGATACACCCAAAACTGAAACTAAGGTGAATCTGAGACTAGCTAAGGCAGTGAAGAGAACTCCTCGGCAAGAACATCCAGAGCCACAAGAAGAACATGAGGATTTAGCATTACCTCCTCAAGATAATCGACCAGAGATATCTTCTATTCTAATTGAGGATACTAGGGAAGTCAACATCAGTTCTTTATAGATCCCTAAGCTTTTTCACATTACTGCATCCCTATCATAGGACCAAGCTAACCTCCTCTTTGAGGTCTTAAGAGAGAACATTGGTTGATTTGCATGGTCATATTAGGACATGCCAGGGCTTGATCCAAAGCTTGTAGTTCATCATCTTGCAGTCGATCCAAAGATCAAGCCCATTAGACAAAAGCTTAGAAAAATGCACCCCAAGGTGGCATTATTGGTCAAAGCTGAATTAGAAAGAATGTTAGCTGCTAAGGTTATCTTCCCTATCGACTACTCAGAATGTATCTCCAACATGGTCCCTGTCACTAAACCTTTCGGTGACATCAAAATCTGCACTGATTTCAGAGATCTTAACCAAGCTTGTCCAAAAGATGATTTTCCCTTGCCCAACATAGATATGATTGTAGATCTTACAACTAGACATGAAATTTTATCCCTCATGGATGGATTTTTTGGGTATAATCAGATCAAGATTGTAGAAGAGGATCAACATAAGATAGAATTCACTACCCCTTGGGGAACCTTTTGCTACAACATGATGCCTTTTGGCCTAAAGAATGCTAGGGCTACCTATCAAAGAGCTATGATAGCCATTTTTCATGATCTCATCCATAGCATTTTGGAGGATTATGTGGATGATATTTTGGTCAAGTCTCATACCTTCATGGATCATCTTGCTGACCTAGAGAAAGTCTTTGATAGGTTAGCCAAATATCATCTCATGTTGAATTCGAAGAAATGTGTCTTTGGGGTCACATCTGACAAGCTTTTAGGCTTTATAGTTTCTAAACAAGGTATAGAGATTGACCCCAAGAAGGTCAAGGCTATCTTAGACATGCCTCCTCCCCAGACACTATGACAGCTTCGCTCTCTTCAAGGAAAGCTCCAATCTATTCAGCGCTTCATCTCCTAGCTTGCAGATAAGTGTACACCATTTTCACATTTATTGAAGAAGGATGAGAACTTCAAGTGGGATCCTTTATGTCAGCGCAGCTTCGACCATCTCAAGCAGTATCTCACCAATCCCTGTATCTTGGTTCCACCAGTTCCTGGTCGTCCCTTGATTTTGTACATATCAGCAACACCTACTGCTCTAGGGGCACTTCTAGCACAGCTCGATGACTACAACAAAGAAAGAGCCATCTACTACATCAGTAGAACCCTAGTTGGTTATGAACTCAATTACACTCCTATGGAAAAAGCTTGTTTGGCAGTTGTTTTCTCAACTCAAAAGCTTCGCCACTACATGCTAAGTCATACCATCCAACTAGTCTCCAAGATTGACCCTCTCAAGTATATGCTCTCCAGAATAGCACTTACAGGTCGTTTGGCCAAATAGGTTATGCTCCTTAGTGAATTTGACATCCAGTATGTGGACAGAAAGGTAATCAAAGGGCAAGCTATAGCAGATCACCTAGCTGATGCACCTCTAATAGATGCTTATCCGTTGATCACAGAATTTCTAGATGAGCATATCTGTCTAATTGAAGAACAACCCCCATGGAAAATTTATTTTAATGGCTCATACACATCTCATGGATCAGGGGCAGGAATATTGTTGGTCACACCTCAAGGAGATTACATTCCAAAAGCCTTCAAGCTACAATTCCCTAGCACCAACAATATAGCTGAATATGAAGCCCTCATAGCAGGATTAGAGATAGCTATAGAATGGAACATTGCTAAGTTACAAATCTTTGGCGATTCTCAGCTCATCATCAAACAAGCCCTAAATGAATATCAAACCAAAGATGAAAAGCTATTACCCTACAAAGAGCTAGTTGATCAGCTAACCCAACATTTTACAAAGCTTTAGTTTACACAAGTGCCTTGAATACAGAACAAAGCAACCAATGCTATGGCTACTATAGGCTCGCTCTTGGAAATTCCCCAAGTAGCTACACAGTATGAGTTTTTAGTGGAGCAGCTCCTCACACCCGCCTATGCGAATGATGATTCAAACTGCGTTTGTATCTTGGTTGGTCCCCAATCCCCTTGGTACCATGAGATTCACGCTTACTTTAACGATGCTATCATATCCCCTCACCTCACACATACCCAACGCCAGAACCTCATCCAAAAATCATCCCACTATGTTATCATAGCCAATACCTTATATCATCGAGGTTATCACGATACTCTCTCTCGATGTTTATACCAAAACGAGCCCATGATGGTGTTAAAGGAAGTACACTCTGGACTTTGCGGTGCCCACACGAGTGGTATTGTCCTAGCGTGAAAAATCCTTAGAGCAGGCTACTATTGGCCTACCATTGAAGAAGACTCCTATGACTTTGTCAGAAAGTGTCTCCCATGTCATCAGCATGCAAATCTTGTGCACGCTCTAGCACAGGATCTATAGCCTATTGCACCACCTTGGCCTTTTGCTTGTTGGGGCCTTGATCTAGTTGGAACTATCACACCCCTCTCATCTGATGGACATAAATGGATAATAACAACTATAGACTATTTCACTAAATGGGTGGAAGCAATCCCCCTCGTCTCAACTACAGGAGTTCAGGTCTCCAAGTTCATCTTATTCCACATTGTTTGCCACTTCGGCATCCCATCCACCATCTTCACTGACCACGGAGGTAACTTTGAAAATATCAACATGGAAGAATTATGCACTTCCCTTCTCATCCATCACCGCTTTTCTAGCCCATATTTCCCACAAGGTAACGGCCAGGGAGAAGCAACTAACAAAACCCTCCTTAAAATCCTAAAGAAAGTTGTCAATGATTTCGGCCGTGATTGGCACCTACAAATAAATCCAGCCCTATGGGCCTATTGAACTTCCTTTCATACATCCATAGGCACAACTCCATACTCCCTAGTCTATGGTGCCAAAGTGGTATTACCTATAGAAGTTGAACTTCCTTCACTACGCATATCTTTGCAAGGGAAAATCTCAGATGAAGAATACAGAGTAGCTCGGCTCACCCAGCTAGATCTCTTAGATGAGAAGAGACAACAAGCCTATGAACATCTCACAGTCTATCAAACTCGTCTCAAAAGGAATTTCAACAAGAAGGTGCTCCCACGACACTTTCAGCCAGGTGACATGGTCCTCAAAGAAAACATGAAAGTCCAAGCAGATCGAGAAAAGAAAGGCAAGTTTGAACCTACATGGCTCGGTCCTTATTTTGTCACTGCATCCTTTGGCTCCGAAGCCTATTAGCTATCTACACCGGAAGGAGAACTCTTGAATGATCCTACTAACATCATTCATCTCAAGAAGTTCTATGCTTGAAGATCCTTGGTATACCTAGCTTTTGAAAAATAGAAAATAAAAATAGTAATGAGAAATAAGCATCCAATGGTGAAAACTGTGCAATTCAAGCACCTTGGATAGGTACCTTGGTGAAAACTTGGTAATTCAGGCACCTTGTGTACTAAGACTAATCCATTATCTATCACTATCCTATCCCTCATCCATTCACCCACCATCCCTTAAAATACCCACTTGTTCCCTTGGTGTTCCAACCAAATATCCAAAATCTAATGGAGCTTGTAAATACCTCCTATATACCTTGTAAATCTTGTACCAAAGCTTGTATTATACCTTGTAAATCTTGTACCAAAGCTTGTACTATACCTTTTAAATCTTGTACCATACCTTGTATATCCTAATCTTGTCCAAAGCTTGTACCATACTCCAACTTGTAGATAATCTTGTATCCTAGCTTGTATCCTATCACATGTACACAAAGAATCCCATTTTCCTTAAGCTTTTCGCAAACCATCTACCTATCCACCTATCAATTATTATAGACATCCCATCCTTCACAAACATTTCCATCTCACAAAAAACTAAAACATGAACAAACTTGTACATTTGTAACATATCTTGGTCCGTCAGCCTGTACATCCTCTTTAGCTTAGTACCATTGTATCTATCCAGCATTCATGTTAGTTTTTCCTTGATCAACATCTTGCACACATCGCACAACCCTTGGTTAGCTATTCCAATGCATCCTTTAGCTAGATCTCATGTCACCAAAGTGTTATCCTTCTTAGTTCAGCTTGCCAGACGCACCACTCATCTCGATCCACCAGCTTAGGGGCTCTCTGATAGGTCCTTGCAGGATATAGCTTTCCTCATGTTTGATCTTGGACTGTTAGTACCTCGTCCTACCCATCTCGTTGGAAAATGGATCTCTTTTGGATTTTCACTTTCTTTTGATTTGGAATCTTCCCTTTTGGGTCTTGAAGTATCTTTTCCAAGCAATCTCCTTGTTCCCTCCTCAAGGTTGCCACGATCTTCCATATCATGGTATGCTACGAATGGGGCAATTAGAGTGTAAGGTCTTGATCAAGTCTTTCATTTGTTTTTCTTTTTTGCTTGTGGGTTACCCAGTGTCGGTTCTGCACTACTTCCTTTGGGATTCATGTGTGATGCTGGGGTAACCCTTGCGTGTTTGTTTCGAGTCAGTTTGTCAGTCCTCTGGATAGTTGGTGAATAGGCCTTGATGTTCTTGGTAACCTTGGAAATTAACCAACAGTCCTATAGCAAATCTAGTGCTCAACTACATGGTGGTACTTCTTTTTGAAGTATCCCCCCGCTCAAAAAGCTTCAATGGTTTTCCTTCATCTCCATTATCCCCCATCCATATCCAGCATCTGTCTCTTCTATCCTAGCTTGTGCATCAGTATCTCTTTGAATCACTTCTCACACTTAGCTTTAGGGATCCACAATCCTAGTCTTAGGGATCCACCAATCAAATCAATCCACCAAGCCTCATCTTTCGAGATCCACAATCCTAGTCCTAGGGATCTTTGAAAACCCATCTTCCGCCAATCTGACTCTTTGAAATCCTGTTGCATTAGCTTTTTAAATCCCCTCATCCATCTCTCCATCTTGAATTCCTTTTAAAGTGCTCTGCTCCTTCATCCTCCCCCCAATCCCAAAATTCTTAAGCTTGTTTCCTCTTGTGCCCCTGATTTCCCTTTATCATCCTCTCGTAGTGAGAGTTTGAGCTAATTTAGCCCCTTCTCTTTGCCAACCTGTGTCTTAGCTCATCTCAATTTCTTGTACTTTTCAAGAAGTTGTCGAGCCTCATTTCTCTCCCCACCGCCTTCTTGAGGGGGCATCATCTAAGTCTAGTCTCTCCTCTTCTTATCCAAGACTGGGGCAACCTTGTTGCTAAAACATCTTCCTCATGTCGTCTTCACTCGAACTTCTTTGAAATAGTGTTGTCTCAACACTATATCAAAGAGGGGCAAAATGTAGACACCTAAATTCAATTACATTCCTTTGGTAATCCTATTTAGCTATCTCTAAAGGCATCATTAATTAAATTCCTATTTAATTAATCCTTTGCCATCCCCTAGCTGATTAATTTAATTAATCATCTATAGTCCTAATTGATAAATCAAATAACCTATTATTTATCAATTAAATCCTATTCTTCTATCTAATTCCAAAATCCCCATTTATTAAATAAACCTATTTGATAAATGAAACCCTCAAATCTAATAACCCTTAACTTATTCCTAAATCCCCTTTTTAGCCTAATCCACCCCATCCACCCATACTAACTAAGCTTAGTCACTAACTCACCCACCCTCATGAATGCCATCCACTTGTAAATCTCTAACAAGCCTAATCTAATCCTAAACCCAAGCCTAATCCACCCCCTAATGTTGTCACATTCCCTAAACAAGTTTAAGACTTTCTTAAGCCAAGGAAAGTCAACAATCTCAACTCCCTCCAAAATATCCCAACCACCCAACAATGAATGCTCTTACAAAAGCCATAAAGACTTTTAAAAGCTCTTACAAGCCATAGTGAAGGGTCTTTATGAAGATATTATCCTTTGAGCCTCCTTTGTTGACTCATCCTTCCCCTTTCCTCCATCCACTCACCTTGTGACATGTGTCACTCCCTGATTGGTGCTAAACAAGCACAATCCATGTGCTCCCTTTTGAGTGCATCCTATCCC
The DNA here is from genome assembly GCA_028749045.1 of Cupressus sempervirens. Taxonomy (NCBI): domain Eukaryota; kingdom Viridiplantae; phylum Streptophyta; class Pinopsida; order Cupressales; family Cupressaceae; genus Cupressus; species Cupressus sempervirens. The sequence goes on from CM053789.1 coordinate 431,686,707, forward strand.
TCCTTAAGCTTTCATCTTTCCTTCCATACTAGCCCTCCATCTCTCAAGCCCTTAGCCTATAAATTGAATCCCCTCCCAAGCCATTTCATCACAATCTTGGAGCTAAAGTTATAATGCCCTTTTGAGAGCCAAAAGCCATCAACCATACCCTTATGATGCCAAATTGAGAGCTCACAAAGCTACCAATTTGCCATTTTTTATCTCCATTGAAGCTAGTTTTTGGGAACCTTGAGCATACATCCCAATCTTTAGACCCATCTACCAAGCAAGGAGTTGAATCCCATTGGGAGAGTCCATTCATTTGGCTCACATTTCCAATTGGGGTTTCCTCTTTAGTCTCTCATTTATGTTATGGTTTATATGCTAGTTAATGCTTTTGTTTTTGAATAGATTAGTATTACTTGCTAACATATTTCTCATATACAGTATGCACCACATATTGAAGTTTTACAATCATTGATTTGTATGTAGTCTAATCTACCTCTTTTGAATCATCATATTTGTAAAGCTTATGTCTAGTAGACATAGGTGTTCTAGCTAGTCTAGAATCCTCGATTCCAAACTTCTTTAGTATCTCCTTGATGTATTTTGATTGAGTAATATAGATACCATCCTTCTTCTATTGAATATGCAAGCCAAAAAAGAATTTCGTCTCTCCAAACATTTACATCTCAAATTTCTTACCTATTTTCTTTAATTTTTTTTTGCACAAATCATCATTTCTAGTAAATAATGTATCATCCACAAAGATTTCTACCAACAAAATCTTCTTATCTGGTCCTTCTTTTATGTATAGGATGCTATTGTCATTAGTTCTTTGAAAACCAATCTTAACGAGATAAATATGTAATATCTCATACCAGGCTCTTGGGTCTTGTTTGAGACCATACAAAGCTTTGTATAATCTACAAACCATTTCCCTTTTGCTAAGATCAACAAAACCTTCTGGCTTCTCAATGTAGACTTCTTTTTCTAAGATTCCATTCAAGAATTCTGATTTCACATACATCTGATATACTTTGAATCCTTTGTGTGCTGTATATGCAAGGAGTGTTCTAACACCTTCTAGTATAGCAATAGGAGCAAAAGTTTCTCCATAGTTAATACCTTCCTCTTGAGCATAACCCTTGCAAACTAGCCTTGCCTTATTTCTTGAAACTTCTCCATTCTCATTTGGCTTATTTCTCAATACCCATTTTGTGCCAATTACATTCTTATCCTTGGGTCTAGTAACAAGAGTCCAAGTCTTATTCCTATCAATATGACTAATTTCTTCATTCATTGCTTCAATCCAAATTTCATTTTCTAATGTAACTTTAATTGTTTTGGGTTCAAATTTAGTAAGAAAACATGTACCTTTTAGTTTGTTCCTTATCATTGTACCTTTTGACTAATCTCCAATGATTTTTTCAGGTTCATGATGCCTTCTAACATATCCAACAAGTCTAGGATCCTTCTTTTTGAATTCACTAGGTTCACCATTATCTTCTGAATCATGCTCAGGTCCCACTAACTATAACTTGGGTCCATCTAAATGTAACTCAGTTTCCATAGGCTAAAGCTCAAGCCCTTCTGATGACTTGGGTTGCACTAGCTACAACTCAGATTGAACTGGAGATTTTGGGAAATTGAGTGGTGAAGATTGCTGACTCCCAATTGCATTAGATAAAGTGTTAGGCTCATAGTAAACAATGATTCTATAGTTTTAAGGTTCATTACTATTTTTTTCTTCACTCTTTTCTGCAAACTCATCAATCTTCACATGTGCACTTTCTATAACTTTATGAGTAGATAGATTCAAATATTTGTATGCCTTGCTCTTATTTGAGTATCCCAGAAATATGCCTTCATCACTTTTAACATCAAATTTTCTTTTTCTTGACTCCTTCAGAATATAACATTTTCTTCCAAATACTTTGAAATAACACACATTAGGTTTATAGCCATACCATAACTCATAATGTGTTTGCTTTGAATATTTCTTCAACTGAACTTGATTCAAGGTATGAACTGCAATGCTGATTGGTTCCTTCCAATATTTGATAGCAACATTCTTCTCTATCATCAAGGTCCTTGCACAATCCATGATTAATCTATTCCTTCTTTCAACAATGCCATTCTTTTGAGGTGTACTAGGGGTAGACACTTTCCTTTTGATTCCTCTTTCATTACAGAATTCATTGAATTCATTAGAATTGAATTCTCCTCCTCTGTTTGATCTTAAAAAAATTAGTTTTTTTCCTGTTTCTTTCTCCACTCTATCCGGATACCATTTGAACTTTTGAAAAGCTTCTGATTTGTCCTTCAAATACATAACTATCATCATTCTAGAATAATCATTATCAAATAAAATAAAGTACTTATCTCTACAATAGCTTTTTGTGCCAGTAGGTCCACAAAGGTCTATATGAACCAACTCCAATACTTCTTCAAAATGATAGTTCTTTCTTTTAAAACTTGTCTTTTCCATCTTTCCAATTTGTCAATTCTTGCACATACCCATGTCAAGTTTCTTGAGGCTTGGAATGCCTTTCACTCTTCTATTTTTTCTTATGTTGACCAAATTATCAAAGTTTACATGACACAACCTTTTATGCAATAAAAAAATTTCTTCTACTTGAGCTAGGAAACATGAGATTTTATTTAGATCTAGGTAGATTAGGTTACCTTTTGTTTACTTTCTAGTCCCAACCAGATTTAATTTCCCATCCAGTAGATTGGCCTTTCCATTCATGAATTTTGTCTTGAATCCAATGTTATTCAATTGAGCCACTCTAAGTAGATTATGCTTCAATCCTTCAACCTAATAAGTATTATTAGATCTAAGATCATTGGTTAGTGTAATATGACCTTTTCCTTTCACATAACATGGTTCATCATTGCCAAATCTACCACTTCCACCATTATAGTGTACCAAGTTCTTAAATTTAAATTTATCACCAATCATATGGTGAGAACAACCACTATCAATAATCCATGTATCATTCTTACTAACATGTGAGATAAGGGCCATCTTATCATTCTCATCATCTAATTCATCCTTGATAGTGATATAGACCATTTCATCTTCTTCACTACTATCAGAATCTTTAGTAATGTAACAAGATTTATTACCTTTGTCCTTGTAGTCATTGTAGCTTTTGAAATCCTTCTTGAATTTATACTTGTCATGCTTCTTTTCTTCTTTTCCATCTCTATTTGGACATCTTGTAGCAATGTGACCAACTTCTTCACAAGAAAATTAGGTCAAAGGAATTTTACCTTTGTACTCTCCTTTACCCTTGGGAAATCTTCTTGCAAGTAATGCTTCAATGATTTTAAGATATTCATTAGAACCATCTTCATCCCCATTATTAGATTTCCTTTTAGATTTTACAGCTTTCCTTTTGAGTGATAGCTTGGCTTGAAATGCAAACTCAAGGTTGCTAGAGTTAGGAACATAGTTATCATAGTTATCTAACTCAAATGTTATCAACCTTCCCACTAATACATCCAATGTTATATCATTTGTGGTATTTCATATCATCTCTTGAATTAATGAAACTCTAATTGCATATATAGAAAGAAGTGTTATGAGAACCTTTCTTACCACTATTCATCTTTTATTTTTCCTCTTGAGGCTTTGATTATACACACACTGGCTTTGATTCTTTCACTATATTTTACAATGTTCCCATCTTCTCTCATCCTCATTTGATCAAATTGACCTCTGATACTTTCTTATACCTTATCTCTCCTCACATTATCATCTCTACCATAGATGGCTTTTAGCATGATCCACATCTCATAAGCAGTACCACAGTCTTTGACTTCATCAAATTCAACATAGTTGAGAGTTGAGGCAATATCAATTATCATAATGTTATGATCTTATTTTCTGTAATTTCTTCAACAACCATAGTTCTAGTACGTGCCACATACTTAGTGTCTAGGTCTATTTTCAAAAGTAGTCTCATAAGTTCCTGCAATGCCTTGAAGTTATCTCTATTTAGCTTAGGGATCTCCCTTCTATAAGACATCTTGATCTTTAGCTTAGGTCCTTGAAACCTTCTTTGCAAGCACCAAAAGCTCCAATACCAATTGTTGGAAATATAAGAAGAGTAACTGAGAGGAGAGTGGTGAATTAGTTACCACAAAATAAATCATAGATCCCTTAGATGTCAGTACAAATAAAAATCAAACTCTACTAAAAGTGAAATACTGTTCTAACTCCATTAGCACTGAATCACTTGATTAACACTAATAATTACTGACACTTGACAATTACTAAAATATTTACTTCTTAAGATGTTTAGTTTTATTAACCACAATAAAAATTAGTTGTAGAAACATTTAAATACAATAATATGAAAACACATTACACCAATATTTTACATGGAAACCCAATTTGGGAAAAACCACCAATTGCAACTAGTTACAGGATTTCACTATTCTCAAGTGATCCATGTTAGGAGTTAACCCTATTAAAGGTTACAAAACACACTATTAGAAGTGACCCTATTAAAGGATTTAAATCACTCTATTAGGAGTAACATTGTTAGAGGTCTTTGGACACTTCAATCTAGAAATGCCGCCTTGTTAGAAGATCTAGCAAATAGCTATTAAGCTAGCTCTGTTAAGAGATTTGATACACTGCTAAAATTATTAGAGAGTAACAATGATACATTATAATTGCTGATGCAATTGTATTTCTGATTTCATATCTCTATTTTGGCCTAAATACTTGATCCTTCTTTATGAGATAAAACTTTGTAGCTTGATCAACTTAGGATACTTTGCTATCCTTTCAATTTGCTTCCTAGGTTTATTTTTTAAATCCCTTTCTTCTCTCCTTCAATCCCACAACTTGACCTTATACTTGTATCATTTTCCTTGTCAAGTTATCTTGAATACACTTTCAAATATTCAATATTCATCCTTTAAGTTTGCTAGACTTAACAAATAAATTCATCAAAATAAATATGCTGATTTAAGAAAATGCTTCATTAGTCAACCTAGCTTGGTCAACACTAACTCAAAAAAGACTTTCTTCAAACTTCTTTTGGTAATTGAGTGAACTTGGTTAACACTGCATCCTAAACTAAATTCCCTTTGGTAACTGAGTGAGCTTGGTTAACACTAGTTTCATGCCAACTTCTCTTTGGTGCCTAAGTGAACTAGGTAGACACTATCTTTCTACAAACTTCCTTTGGTACCTGAGTGAACTTGACACATGATGTCTTCCTTATCTCTAGAACACTTGACTAATACTAGAAACTATCTTCATTTCTCAAATGATCTTGACATGCACTAATTGGTAAAGACTTGACATTTTGTGTAACATCAAAGACAATATACAATTGAACAATTGTTTTCAACATTCATCTTCATCTTTAGTTCCTTCACAAGCCTTCATTCCTACAAAAATCTTTGATATTTTTCCAATATAGGTTCTTATAGCTTCATCTCCCATAATTCTAGCCTCTTGAAATAAACATATCCAATTTTGTAATATAATTTTCTTTGCATGCTTATCACCTTCATAAATAGATTCCAAATATGTCTAAACTTTATGAGATGTATTCAAAGATTTTACATGCTTATGATCATTCTTTAGAAGAGATGACAAAAGTACTTCTCTAGCTCTCATATCACATGTGAATATCTCTCTTTCTTCTTCAATTCCAATTTCAAGATTTTTTTCTTCAACTATGGTCTTTGCAGTTTTCGTTATCAACCAATATCTTGGACCCATGCATAGAAAATGTGTCTTCATCTTCTCTTTCCAACTCTCATAGTTCACTCCATCAAATCTTGTACTTTATTTCTTAGAGTTTGTCATAGACCTCCTCAAGATATTAAGGTTTTCCTTCAAGGACCTAATTCTCTAATACCAATTGTTGGAGTATAAAGTCCAACATAATAAGTGAGAGTGACAGGGGGGTTAATCAATTATCCAACTATTTAAAATTTTTTCAACATTATTAATCTTTAAATATGTGAGAAATATAATCAATGACCATAAGAAGATACATATACACCATAACACCAAATATGTTAACTAGAGAAATCCTTGATTAGAGGGAAAACCTCGGTGGGGATGGTACCCACAAAATAATGTACTAATATAAAAATTATTTTCAAGAGGATATACCTTGTTAGGAGTCTATAAAATAAATTTATTACATATTAGTCCCTATTAGGAGACTTTGAATCCCTATCAGGAAATTCCAACTCTATTAGGAGTTGTGGAAGGTAGAAGGACCCACTGTCCAAATAGCTTAAGGGAAAGACCATCAAACACACTGTCCAACTAATCTATGTATTATTCCTTGTAGAATAATAGAATGAATTATATCTTGAACTCCTCTATCTCTCATCTTGACTAGACCATTTTTTTCTTCTGATCTCAATACCTAATCACCAACTTTTCTTAGAATACTCCCCCAAAGGAATACCATCAACATTCATGTTAACAGATTTTATATATCAGAATAAGATTAGTTGTAAAGAACATACATTTCCAAATCTTAGATCTTGAGTTAGGATATAATATGTTTCTAGGAATGTTGTAGATACACAAGATTCAAGTAAAACCCTTGACATATCATCATTCCATAAAATTTCTCCACCAAGGTAATAGACTTCTCATATCTGGTGATCCAAATCCATTTAAATATTTTATCACCTTAAGGGACACCTCTAAAAATAAGGTTCCATTGAATTAAGAAGCCAATATTCCTTTTACTTTTGGTTCAATTCCCAAAAATATACCAAGGATATAAATTAAAATACAAGTCTAGGAAAAAGATATGGTGAATATTATTGAGGAAGCCTTCACCATTACCAATGTCTTTGTCACCAAGTTCCTATGGTATCCCTAGACTAGTATACATAGAAGAAACACCAAAATCTATTGTTTTTAGATGTCCACCAACAACCTTTTTTAGATGGGAAAATATGAATGATAAAAATCACATTGAGCCTAATATCAAAAAATTATTATACTAGGATCCTCAAGAAACACAAAAAATATAGTTACCTTTGGATCAATATGGATTGAAATACACCATGTTACACCAATTTTGATATGGTGGAATCACAATTTAGGGACAAAAATACAAGGAATTCTAGAGCTATAATTTCTACCTACCTATAGAATAGAAGTGGTCTTAGCTATGGTTAGTCAATAATAAGTGCGATCCTTCAAAATGACATAGGTAACGGGGGATGAATAACTAGGGCCAAAGGCTCACCCAATTATCCAAACCACCCTGCAAGAGTTAACACAATGGAAATGGACACAAAGAATAGAAACCAAAGGAGGAAGAGGAGTGAATTAATTTATTTTATTCATTAAGCTATCTTCATACATGCCCAACTATAAGGCCTTCTGGGTTACGAACAATTATAAATACATTCACATTCAAAGATCCAACTGCAAATTCACACTTTCAGTTCCGCTCTCTAATCTTCTTCACAAAAGCTTCTCCAAAACTTCTCCTTTCAAAACTTACTTAACTCTAAGCCTAAACTCTCTATTTATACTTTCCAAAATGGCTTATAGAACATTATAGAACATTACATAAGAGGAAGGTCGACCCAACAATGGCTTGGACTCATCCCACAAAGTCTTCCAAAAATAACCAAGAAACTTACTGTCTCTATCTGAAATAATGCTTCTTGGTAATCCATGCAATCTCACAATCTCTTTAAAGAAAAGTTCAGCAACATGCTCAGCATTTGATGTCTTCTTACATGGTATAAAATAAGCCATCTTAGAAAATCTCTCCATTTAGTCTTGCCTTTGTCATCATTCTTCCATTTAGATTTGCCTTTATCTTGCAGAGAGTTGTCAGATTTGCCACTTTCTCCATAAGATCTACCTCTACCTCTCTGGAATCTACCACCTCTACCTCTCTATCTTTTTTCATGCTTCTTTGTCAAGATCTTTTCAGCTTTCAAGGCTTAGAGTTAAGAATTACCACTTTTCCACTCAGTCTTGCCTTTGTCATCATTCTTCCATTCAGATTTTCCTTTATCCTACACAAAGCTATCAAATCTGCCACTTTCTCCATAAGATCTACCTCTACCTCTCTAGAATCTACCACCTCTACCTCTTTGTCTTTTTTCATGCTTCTTTGTCAAGATCTCCTCAGCTTTCAAGGCATATTGATATGCTTCTTCTACACTTTCCAGCTTCACAAAACTTATTTCATCTTGTATTCCAAATCTCAATCCATTAATGTACCTTGCAATTTTCTCAACATCATCATCCACATGTCTAGATTTGATTTCTAATCTATAGAATTCCTTGGTATATTCTTTTACAGTCATGTCCTTTTGTTTTAAATTTTGCATCTTTCTCAACAAGCTAACTTGGTAATCAACAGGAAGGAATTTGTTCTTTACCTTGTTCACCATCTTTGGCCAAGTTCTAATCTTCTACTTTCCTCTCCTTTTTCTATTAGTTTGCAAGTGCTCCCACCATAGTGATGCATGACCTTTCAACCTAGTGACTACAATCTTCACCTTTCTATTATCCGGAGTGTTTTCATACTCAAAGAACTTCTCCACATTAGAGATCTAATCTAGTAGAACATTGGTATCCAATTTTCCATCATAAGGAACAACTTCTACAGCAAGCTTTGAATTTTTCCTAGACAATACTCACAACAATCTTTCCTCACCTTGATCTTCTTCATATCTAGATTATGGTTTGGTGTTGCTACTTCATCAACACTCACATCTTCAAGATGTGCTCCTCTCCTTTGGGCTATCTCCACAGCATCTAATCTGGCTGCAATTTGTCTCAACTAATCTAATATAGCATTATGAACATTATTTCCTCTACCACAAACCATCTTCACAAATCAAGTTCCTGAAGAATCGTAACCCTCTGCAAGTTATAAGTCAAATCCATAGATCTGCCATCCTTCAACCAAATCCAAATTAGGGTTCCACACAATCCAATCTCCACAAGGATGAACCTCAAGCTCTGATGCCAACTGACGCAGGCAAGGTAAGAACAACTAATGCAGGCAAGGTAAGAATTACTAGGGCCCAAAGGCTCACCCAACTATCCAAACCACCCTGCAAGAGTTAACACAACAGAAATAGACACAAAAAACAACAACCAAAGGAGGAAGAGGAGTGAATTACTTTATTTGATTCATCAAGATATCTTCTTACATGTCCAACTATAAGGCCTTCTAGGTTACAAATAATTATAAATACATCCACATTCAAAGATCCAACTGCAAATTCACACTTTCAGTTCTACTCTCTAATCTTCTTCACAAAAGCTTCTCCAAAACTTCTCCCTTCAAAACTTACTTAACTCTAAGCCTAAACTCTCTATTTATACTTGCCAAAATGGCTTACAGAACATGCTAGAACATTACATAAGAGGAAGGCTGACCCAATAATGGCCTAGAATCATCCCAAGAAAAGATCTTAACATAAATGTTGCGAATGAAATAAATCTTGCAATTCAGCTCACAAAATCATGTCCAAATACCGAAACTCAGCATACACTGAGTAACTCGACACATGAAGAAACACTCGGCATACATTGGGTAACTTGGCACATGAAGAAACACTCGACATACATTGAGTAACTCAACACATGAAGAATCACTTGGCATACATTGTGTAACTTGGCACATAAAGGAATGCTATAGTAGCTCAACATATGAAGGAAAATAGGGTCACTAGGAACATGAATAAAATAGGGTTACTAGGAACATGAAGAAAACAGGGTTACTAGGAACATGAAGAAAACATGATTGCTAAGCACATGAAGAAAACAAGATTGCTAGGCACATGAAGGAGTTGCTAGGCACATGAAGAACTACTAGGCACATGAAGGAATTTCTAGGCACATGAAGGAATTTCTAGGAACATGAAGGACTGCTAGGCACATGAAGGAATTTCTAGGAGAACAAAATGAGCAGGATAACAAGGCAACCTAGGATGCTCCTGCATCACAAAATGTCCAAGAAGTCATTGATCTAAATCAAGAAATAAATCATGGACATGCCTAAACAACTAATATTCTTCGATAACTATTTTCACAAGAAGCATAAATGCCAACCTTTGAATTGTCCCTCAAATATGAAAATACTATATTCTTGATGCAATGGAGCCTAGTGGGATTGATCAAGTGATGATCAAATGGTCCTAAGACCCTCTTCACTAAAGTCCTATCAACCAAATGATTTGGTATGATGATAAAAAATGTAAGCACCAATAAAAAGTGCTTTAGGGATGATGTTAGGTTATCAAAACCACTCATCCAAACAAGGAAAAGCCCAATCACAAGGGAACCCCACAAACAAGACAACTTATCACAAGTTGCTCAAATTGCACTAATTGACCAATTTTGGTAAAACAACCCTAAACTTCATTAAATGACCAAAAAGAGACTCCTACACAAGGAAATTGTCTATTTAGGTCATAAATGGAATGATTCAATGGTTAAAGTCCATCTATGAAACTTCTAGCATATGGTTGCTTAGGAAAACCACTCAAAAGGCTAGTAGCCCTTTTTGATGAAAAATTGACTTAGTTGGAAATAACCCCACACAACCCAGGGAAAAAATAACTATTTTGGATACCCTTTTGGGACCTACAAAAACATGCTAAAGAACCAAGGTTTGATTGAGAAAAGAAATAAGGTTTTATTCAAGATCTTGCCTAGGCAATTAGGTCTACTAGGTCTCCATTAACAAAGGAGGCACATATTCTAGAACCCCATACTAAAAACTAATGATGGGAACATGTGAGGGTGACCTAGACATGTCACAAACTTAGTTTCAAGCTTTGATGCCAAATCTAGAGTGAGTTTTGGGGGGTTGTTACATTCATTTCCTAGCATACACATGGGTCTTTCATGCATATGGCATCAAATATCTAATGGTTCCCTGTAAGTACAAGCCTAAAACAAAATACATTTTAAAATACATGGAAAAGACTAGGATTTCACCAAAGATCATTAGATTCCCATGTGAAATCCCTATTTATGACCAAAAATTCTTGAATTGGAAGGATACTTCATCCACCTATCTAGAAATGTGTGTTTCAACCCTAGGTGTGTCCGTACATATTTGTACAACATATTTTAGCAGGTAGATTATAGGAAAACAAGGTATTTTATTGATTAAAAAATGTGTAATACATCCCTATTTCTTATCACCTACCTAAACGGACTTGTTATAGGCCTTCAAATGGTCATAACAAGTTTTCAAACTTGTTTGCAGCCATTGGGGAAGTTCTTGCATTGGTTGCAAAAAGTTGCTAAAAGTTGCTTGACAACTTTTGAGCATTTTTTGCAATTTTTGCAAACTACAAGTAAATGTCATGAAAATTTAATCCAAATGATCCAAATAGGATCCAAACATGTCAGAACATGAAATAATGCAAAATCCTAAGATTCTAGACCCATTGATCATCTTTGACCATAGTTGACCAAGGGATTATAACTATGCCAATTTTGGAACTAGGTCTTACAATTAAATATAGATGCCTAGATGATAGTTCTAACCTATTCTAGATGTTCTGAGGACTTTGATGAGTCACCATTTCTTATGGGTGCTCTTTCATGATACTCCCCTTGACTTTTTATACTCAAGTTCCCACTTGAGGGTAATTTCTCCATAAAAGTGCCATGTTGTTTGATTTGGTATTATGTCATCCAACTTGCATTAATGTTAGGGAGTCCTTTCCACTTGACTAAGTACTATATGTACTTCCCAATTTTGGTTTTCTTTAGCAACCTGGTGTCTAATATAGTCTCCAACTCCATTGGTTTTCTCTAAGGGAGGTTAGTGACATGCTTGATGAGACAAAAATTTGCCTTTATTTTATGATGTTTAAGATACTTTGTTGATATTCTATTTATCTTTGTTAAAACATTTGTGGACCTATATTTACAAAACCTATGATAAACCTATGGGGTAGGAACTATGTCATCTTTTGCTAATATTATATATAGTATGTAGTATTTCATATAGTTATGAAAATGTGCATTCTTATATTTGAATTTAATTTGATAAATGTTTATTTGCAAACATGTTTTGTGTTATAACTAACCTATTAATGAAGACTGAAAGATGATTGGATGAATTCAAAAGCTAAGCATCAACAACATTTAAGGAGAAGAGAATGCCAAGGAGCAACCATGGTGGAGGAAGTTGTAATGGTTCTAGAAGACACAGTAGCGAGTAAGGAGGAATTATAAAGACTGATTACCTTGTCTACATTTACTCTATGGCAAGTGGATGTTTAGACTTTATTATTCCTAACTTAAGCCATTATTCCTTCTTCCTACCTTTAGTTGTATTCTTTCTATTTTCTCTCTTGCAGATTTTAAGCTAGGTCATTTACTTTTTTGTTATGGAATAAATGGTGATTTCCTATATATATATATATATATGAATCGACCCAAGTGTGTTAAGTTTTAGAACCAGTTAGAAGAAATAGTTTCTAAGAATAGACTGTTAACTTTTACAGTTGTGTTTTTATAGTTCTATGTTATGTAATGAATTTATAAATTGAATGAAATAGTTTTCAATTTTTATCTTGTGTTAGTAGTTTAAAGAAACCAACCAATGGGGCCGACTTGGAAGGTGGATTAGATTAGGATAGAATAGATTTATTTTCAAGCATTCATAGTATCTTAGTTAGAAGTTGTGAGTTCCTTCCTATAGCATCACACTTTGTGAATGTTCCTGCAACATATGTGAGAATAGTTTTAGTGGATGTGCCAAGTTGAAATATTTGTTATCTTTTCATTGTATTTATAGTATTCATAGAGTTAAGTGTGTTAGTTTCCTGCAATAATAGTGTAAGTTCTTTTCCTTACATTTTTACTTTCTTGCAGCATAAGCTTAGTGACTCATTAAGAGACCTAGTGCACATACTGTGCCGACCATTTCAAGTATACATCCCTAGGTTGATAAGATTAAATGCACCTCATAGTGGGAGAAATAGTCTTTAGTTTGAATATATTATTCCTAAGCAAGGCCTACTGCATGCCTATGATACACCTATTGTGAGGTGGGTCATTTTTGGTGTCATTGCAAGGGATGGTGTCAAGCTAGGAGCATTTTTGAGTCATAGTTCCTAGATAACATTTTTTTTAGAAATCTCTAGTTTGAAGTTTCTTTCACCAGTGTGAAAATCTTAATTGCATGCATCGAAGAGGAAGATGATGAGATGAATATGTCAGATTTCTTCCATGAGTATCTGTTAATTTGAATGAAGAAGTTGAAGAAGAAGAAGTTGAGTTACCTTTTGAAGATGCAAGCCTTATTTTTCCTATAGTATCATTATCAAGAAATGAAAAAATTGATATATCTACTCTTCAACCCTTCACTAAAGTATTAGCTAGTTTTCTTGTCAACACTGCTCTGAATCCACCAGTTGTTAATCATCCAGTACCCAATGTCCCTTTTCAGTAGAAACCTCATAATATGATACCTCCAGTCATGGCACAACCTACTTTTCTATTTCCACTTCCAAGTCTTGTAACCAATGCTAATCTTAAGAACATACCTCCCACTGCTCTTCCAAAGTTGTATGGTCTTGCAATTGAAGACCCTAATACTTTCTTATTTGAATTTGATATCCTTTGTTGTAGTTTTGACTACAACACTGATGCCCATAAGCTTAAGTTTTTTCTAACAACATTGAAAGAATCAACTTTACGATAGTGCATGGGCTTAGGAGCCAATGTAGAGGGAAGTTGAGATGAAATGCAAGCTCTGTTTCTAGATAAATATAAAGAATATTGCAAAGTATCTAGTTCAAGAGGGGATGATATCTTCAGGATATCATAGAAGGAGGAAGAAACATTGGAAGACTATGTTTCATGCTTCTTATACACACTGCAAAAGAACCCTCAACATACATTGTCTGAAGATTCACAAAAACTAGTCTTTCTGATCAGTGTGAATGATGACTATCTAGAAGCATTGGACCTAATGGCTGATGGTGATGTATATCAAGCTTCCTAAGATGATTTCAAGAAGATTTGTTAGAACTATTCAAGGTCACCCATGAAAAAAGGCCAAGGACCTTATTCCACAGTCACTAAAGGAATAACTCAAGGCATTTCAAAGCTTGAGATATCTAACCTATTGTTAGATTTCAAACAAGATATCATCAATGATGTTGCTAAACATTTGGATACAATGACTACAAAGAAGAAACAAGTAGAAGTTGAATTACAACTAGCTGAGTACTATCCTTTTTGCTAGAAGCAAAAGAAGGATTGCTAATGTAAACTGGTCACAAGCATGGAGAACCAACATCTTCCAACTAAGCACATCAAGATAGATGGAGATGATGAGCAAGTATTCTTTGTTTCTCAATGTTGAACATGGGACCAACATCAAGGTATGCCTTAGGACCCCTTGAAAAGTTCAAACTCATATGGTAATCAATGGAAAAATCATAATTTCCAAGGTCCTCCACAAAATCAATCCAATTGGAACAATTCTGGGAAAAATAACCCACAACAATCCCAATGGCCTTAGAATTCCCAACCACCTTGGCCTAATCAATAGAATAACCAATGGCCACAGAACCAATAGAACTACTAAAAAAACTATAAAAACCAATGGCAACCACCCCAAGGGAATTGGTAGTCTATGAACCAATGGAAGGGATCTCAACAATGGCCTAACCAAAATACTAGTGCTCCACAATTACCCCCTCTAGTTTAACAACTTGCTTTTATGCCACCACCTGCAAATCCTGGACCTCAAAAGCAAACACAATTACTAGCACAACCTTAGCCAAATCCAAATAGCCAACAATCACAATAGCCCATGTGTAGTGTTGATGCTCAGTAGTATCCTACTTACACCTTGAATGTTGTTGATATAAATATGAGATCTAGTACAACTTTACTAGTGCCTAAACCACCTCTTATAATTGAAATACCAGATTCTCCCGCAACATCAAAACCTTTAGTTACTAAACCTGTTGACTCACCTAATGTCACCATGTCAACCCTAGCTCAACCAGTAGTAGAACCTCTTTTTCCAGAAAAATTGATACAAAAGAAACCTGAACAAACTAAGGAACAACCTTTTGACATTGTTGATCAGTTGAAAAATATACATGTCCAAATACCACTGTTTCAAGCTATTAATGATATTCTAGTCTATGGAAAAGCTATTAGGGAAGTCTTCTTAAAGAAACCTAGAAGGAAGAAGAAGGACCCCACCACAGTCCATGTTGTGGGACAATTGGCTAACATCATGCTAGGAAAGTGATTACACCAAAATATTTTGATCCAGGAGGTGCAGTAGTGAATGTCAGTATAAATGATCAGTTTTAAAAAAATGCTTTAATAGACCTCACAGTTACTATAAATTTTATGACCAAAGATACCATGAAGAAGTTGAAAATAGAAGGAGTAAGGGCTACACCAACAATTTTTTAGCTTGCAGATAGTTCTACTGTCACCCCTGATGGGATGATAGAAAACATAGTTGCAACCTTAGATTCTCTGGAGTATACTATAGACTTTATAATTTTAACCCCTAAAGTTAATCTATCTGGTTATCCTATCATCTTAGGTAGACCATGGTTATCCACAACCAATGCAAATATAAGTTGCAAATCAGGGAATACGACTATATCAAATGGCCAAGCAACAAAGCAATTTGATTTATATCCTTTAGCCCAACCATTACCAAATTTGAGTACATCTGTTTGGCCAGATTTAGGAGATGAAGAAGAAGAGTTAAATTCTATAGTACAACTGATGATGTTACATAGATAGTCTTTTCTAAAATTTCAAGAGGAAGATTCAATACTTCAGAGTATCCTCACTAACACCTGTGTGGTAGAAAAAGATGTATTTGAAAGTTCTACATTAGAATCGATCACATATGAGGAATGTGATAAGAATTGTACTTTGCTCAAAGAACATGAAATTCTTTATCAACTTTTACCTTGTGAATTAGAAGCAAGTCCAATTTCTAAAGCCCCTATGATAGACTCCCCTACTACTGTTGAATTGACTAAAGGTCATAAACTTCATGTTAACCCCAAATTAACACCCACACAGATGGAACCATTAAAAGAATTGCTTCAAAGGCATGAAAACACCTTTGCATGGGATTATAGTGATATGAAAGGGTTGATTCATACATTATGTACTCATAGGATATACATCAATGAAGGTTGTCTACCACTCTGTCAACCTTAGAGAAGGATAAATCCAAGCCTTAGAGAAATAGTTAAAATTGAATTGCAGAAATTGCTTGATGCTAGTTTTATTTATCCTATATCTAATAGTAGATGGGTGTCACCCCTAGTTATAGTGCCTAAAAAGGGAGGAAAATGGAGAATCTATGTAGATTACAAAGAATTGAACAAGGCTACTAAAAAGGATCACTTTCCTTTACCATTCATAGACCAAGTTTTGGACACACTAGCTAGAAAGAAGTATTTCTCTTTTCTAGATGGGTATAGTGGTTATAACCAAATCAGTATTGCTCTTGAAGATCAAGATAAAACCACATTTATGTGTCCATGGGGTACTTTTTCATACTCTATTTTACCATTTGGTCTATGCAACACTCTTGCAACATTTCAAAGAGCAGTTATTAGTATTTTTGCTGATATATCACATGATTGTATGGAAATCTACATGGATGACTTCACAACATTTGGAGTCACCTTTGAAGAAGCAATGGAAAATCTTGAAAAGGTTTTGGTAAGATGTCAAGAATATAATTTGGCACTTAACATTGAAAAGTATTTCATGCTCATGCAGGATGGCATGGTACTTGGTCATTTCATATCTGCTGTAGGAATACAAGTGGACCCAGCTAAGATAGAGGTAATGCAAACCTTGCCCATACCTACAAAATCAAAAGATGTAAGATCCTTTCTAGGTCATGCTAGATATAATAGATGTTTCATAAAAGATTTCAGCAAAATAGCTAGTCCTTTGTATAAGTTATTCACAAAAGAAGCTAAATTTAGTTGGACATTCAAATGTGATGAAGCCTTCCTATAGCTTAAGAAACTTCTAACCACAACCCTAGTTTTATAAGGCCCTGATTGGAATTTACCTCTTCACACACACACACACACACACACACACACACACACACACACACACACACACACACACACACACACACACACACACACACACACATGCCTCTTATTATGCCATAGGTGCAGTCTTAGTGCAACAATCCCAAAATCTTGAAAATGCCATCTATTATATCAGTAAGAGCCTTCATGGTCCAAAGCTAAACTACACTATGACTGAAAAAGAATTGCTAGAGGTAGTTTATGCCCTCAAAAAATTTCAGCATTAATTAACTAGCTATTCCATATTTGTTCATACTGATCATGCATCAATTAAATATCTCATGAACAAACCTGCTATAACAAGTAGGTTAGCAAGATGGTTACTATTGTTGCAAGAATTTGATATAACTATTGTTGATAAGCTTGGAAAAGCCAATGTTGTAGCAAATTATTTATCAAGAATCCATCACGATGATGTTGACACTACTTGGTCGATGATACATTTTTGAATGAGCATTTATTTCATATTGATGTTCAAACACCATAGTATGTAGACATTGCTAACTAAATTGTAGCCAATAAAATATCAACACATTTTTCTTACAAGGAAAAGAAGTTTCTTGTAGAGAAATGTTTTCATTTCTCCTAGATAGATAATCTCTTGTTTTACACTAGACCTGATCAAATTATGAGAAGATGTGTGGGAGAAGATGAGACATATGCCATTCTACATGCATGTCATAATGAACCATGTGGAGGAAACTCTGCAGCAAAAATAATAGCTTTCAAAATCTTGAAAACTGGTTATTATTGGCCTACACTTCATAAAGATGCAGTCAACTATACAAGAAAGTGTGATCAATGTCCAAGGATGGGCCAACCAACCAGAATAGATGAAATGACTCTTAATCATTAGATGGCATTAGCACCATTTGACAAATGGGGAATGGACTTCATTGGTCCAATTGATCCTCCACCTAATAAGAAGTCCTATATTGGACTTCATTCGAACCCTATTTTTAGACAATTCTCACACAACTTTATGATTTACATTCATTTAAAACTTAATTACTATGCATAACAATTTGTTATGACAATTAGTTGCTTCCTAAAAAAAAGAAGTGTGATGAATCTAAAGAATAACATAGCAATTTGAAGCTTGAAAAAAAAGGAAGAAAATAGAGTAAACAGAGGAAGTGTTAAGGAAATGGGTGGGTAGTTGCAAAGGAGAGAGCTGGTAGAGCACAATGTGTTTCTCTCAGATGTAGAAGTTGTAAGAAGGTTTAATGCATGTGGATGGCTAGGGTATTTCTTGAGTTTAGCTACATATGATGAAGAGGTAGCTACAAAATTTACAAGGACATTCGATGAGGGAGAAGCTTCTATTTGGGGCTTAACAGTAGTTGCAATAGAGGAGCACATCACTGAGGTAACTAAGTTACCTACGGTTGGAGAACACTACCCTAGCATGCATGACGCTAGGTCAGTGAGAGGCCAATTTAATAGGCTGCCTGATCCTCAATTGGACATCACAAAATAAAGTTGCAAGAAAATGTCATTGTTGCCACCATACAATGAATTAGCCATGCACATAATTAGGTATTTTACATGTGAAGGTAGATTTTCATACTTGCATGCACATCATTTCAAGCTACTTAGTTGTGTAAGGCATAATTTTTTTGTGAACATTCCAAATTTCTTGTATAATATGCTTTGCATTAGTGAGGAGGAGACTTAGAAAGGAAAAGAGAATTTTGTTACTCATCATGCTTTAATTAAGTTGTTAATAGAGTAGTCACTTAGGGATGTATCCCCCTTAACATGGGACAAATTTGTGCAACTTAAAATCCTGTAACCCCAAGTTGGCCCTAGTGAATAGCATGGTGAGGAAAATGTAGCTCCCACTAGTGAGCCTACCGAACAAAACATTCAAGAGGCAAAAATTGTAAGGACTCAAGGAAATGAACAAGAAACTAACCCTGTTCAAGAAAATGTGCCTCCACCTATACAAGAAACTCCTAAACCTGCTACCAGCAAAGTTAAGAGGAAACAAAAACTACTAGAATAAATTTTTGTTTAGCAAGAACCAAGCCCTACAATTATTAAAAAAAAGAGAACAAAGAAGGGTCCTATAACAACTAATCCTATAGTAGAAACACCCAAGAGGAAAAGTAGGCTAAAGGTTGTAACATAGGAAGAAACCCTTGTAAGGAGAAGCCCTAGAATGAGAGGGAAAGTTTCTAAGGATCCTATTCTGTCTAAAACATCCACGAGGGAATCCCCTGTACAAATTGTTTTTGATCATTCTCCCCCTCATCTTGAGATTACAAGCACTCTTGATAATCCTATTGAAGAGTGTAGGGAAGAAATTAAAGAAAATCTAGATGATACCCTAGTAGACTTACCAGGCACCTCTAGCTATAGGGATGAGATAGTTCCTAAATATGTTGATCCAAACACTGCCCTAGTTACACATAGATCAACAAGGATCACTAGTTTAGCAAAACATCTATGGAAGGAACAAAGAAAGAGGAAAAAGGATCCTAAAGAAGACCATGACACTATCACACTGCAGAAACTCCTCTTTCAATCGTATGGACAATATTTTTTTGCTGATGCATTGTGGAAATAAGAAAAGAAAAAGATGAATAAGATTATAGTATCTCAAAATGAGGAAATTGCAGAATTAAAGGAATAACTAGAAAGCCAAAAATAGTGCATGGACCATGCTCTTAAGTTAGCTGACCAAGCACTTGCTTGTAGGTCACCACCTAGAGTTTATGCTCTTTTCTTGAAAGAGCAATTTCTTTTGTTTCAATTAATGTTAACCCTCAAGAATGTGAATGCAGAGTTTAAATCAGCACAAGATTTTTATGGACTATATCACACTCTACCACCATGGCAACAAAACTTATTGTGTGAATTATATGTTCATAATTTTGTTATTCCTTTGGAGATTGAATGGAATCCCTTACTTTACATAGGAGATGTACATCTGAAAGCCCTCATGTCATGGATGTCCAATAAAGTGAATTATGACAGGTAGTTGAATAACTATAGGGATGAGGAAAGAACATAACCTTTACCTTTAAGAGTAGAAAGTAGTAAGTTGGATGAAATTCTTAGGGATTGGTTCACATTGACCTATGGAAAGAGGAATCTAGAAGTGAGGGAGAAGATCTTTGCTGCCAGAACTAAGGTTTATGCTGAATATGAAAATTTTCCTTACTTTGCATTTCAGAGAGCCATGACCAGTGCTAGGAGTAGGTGGGCCAGACTACCTGAATCTCTTAAGAAGTCAGAACCACATAGCCCTATTAACTTGGAAGGAACACTTCAAAAAGTTCTAAAAAATTTAGAATTAGGGAAGTAGCCTAGACCAGAGTTGTGATGTCCGTTATCGATGCAACCTCCAATGTTCCTATGGCCCTTGTATGACATTAATGTTGATAGAATTGAAAAGTTGTAGGAAGATCATAGGAGAGAAGTGTGGGAGAGAACCAGAGGATTTTACTACACTTTTAAGAGCAACAGAAAGGGAAGAACATAAATTGGTGAGTTCAGGTCACTAACAAGGAAATGCAATGCTTAAGGACAAGCATTAGTTTGGTAGGGGGCAGATGATGAGACCAAAATTTGCCTTTATTTTATGATGTTTAAGATACTTTTTTGATACTTTGTTTATCTTTGTTAAAACATTTGTGGACCTATGTTTACTAAACCTATGATAAACCTATGGGGTAGAAACTATGCGATCTTTTGCTAATATTATATATAGTATGTAGTATTTCATATAGTTATCAAAATGTGCGTTCTTATATTTGAATTTAATTTGATAAATGTTTATTTACAAACATGTTTTGTGTTATAACTAACCTATTAATAAAGACTGAAAGATGATTGGAGGAATTCAAAAGCTAAGCGTCAAAAACATTTAAGGAGAAGAGAATGCCAAGGAGCAACCATAGTGGAGGAAGTTGTAACGGTTCCAAAAGACATAACAATGAGTAAGGAGGAACTATGAAGACTTATTACCTTCTTATTTACTCTATGGAAAGTGGATTTTCAAACTTTATTATTCTCACCTTAAGCCATTATTCCTTCTTCCTACCTTTAGTTGTTATCTTTCTATTTTCTCTCTTGTGGATTTTAAGCTAGGTCATTTACTTTTCTATTATGGAATAAATGGTGATTTCCTATATATATAGGAATCAAACCAAGTGTGTTAAGTTTTAGAACTAGTTAGAAGAAATAGTTTCCGAGAATAGACTGTTAACTTTTAAAGTTGTGTTTTTATAGTTTTGTGTTATCTAATGAATTTCTAAATTGAATGAAATAGTTTTTGGCTTTTATCTTGTGTTAGTAGTTTAGAGAAGCTGACAAAGGGGGCCCACTTGGAATGTGGATTAAATTAGAATAGAATAGATTTATTTTCAAGCATTCATAGTATCTTAGTTAGAAGTTGTGAGTTCCTTCCTATAGCATCACACTTTGTGAATGTTCCTACAATATATGTGAGAACAATTTTAGTGGATGAGCCAAGTTGGAATATTTGTTATCTTTTAATTGTATTTCTAGTATTCATAGAGTTAAGTGTGTTAGTTTCCTATAGCAATAGTGTAAGTTCTTTTCCTTGCATTTTTACTTTCCTGCAACATAAGCTTAGTAACTCATTAAGAGACCTAGTGCACATACTATGTCACCCATTTCAAGTATATGTACTTGGGTTGATAAGATTAAATGCAACTCATAGTGGGAGAAATAGTACTTAGTTTGAATATATTATTCCTAAGCAAGGCCTAGTGCATGACTATGATACACCTATTGTGAGGTGGGTCAATGCTCTTCATCCTTCATATCTACTTGCTCACCTTGTTCATTTGTTGAACCTATTATGGATTTGTAAGGGGTAAGGTATACAACATTGAAGATTGGAAAAATCTTCAAGGTAGGTGGAAGAGAGATTTATATACATTTTCACCCATTTTATTGAGTATATTGCATGGTCTTACTTTCTTCATCTGAATTTGGAATATCTACCCTTAGGTAGTCTCTCTTTCCTCAAGAATGCCCATAGCTTGTCTCCAACCTTGAAGTGAACTTCCCTTCTTCTTTTGTCAGCCTGTTCCTTGTATTTCAAAGTGGATCTTTGTAGTGATTCCTTTACCTCATGGTGCACCTTTGAAATAAGTTCTACTAGTTCTTCTCTCTGGGAATTGATTTTGAAATTAGAGGGTAGTTTTACCAAGTCCAATGGTCATTTGGGATGAAGGCCATACACTACTTGGAAGGGAGTCTTGCCTATTGACCTAGTCATGGAGTCATTAAATGCAAACTTTTCTTGAAGAAAGAGTAGATCCCAACTTTGAGAATGTTGTTTGGTTAGGCATCTTAAAAGATTGCCAATGGACATATTTACCACCTCATTCTTCCCATCAGTTTGTGGATGATAGGAAAAGCTATAGGTTGAATTAGTTCCAAGCTTCTTGAAAATTTTCCTCCAAAAGTGGCCTTGAAACTTCACATCCTTGTTAGATACAATTGTTTGTGGTAAACCATGGATCCTAACTACCTATTTAAAGAAAATATGTGCAATATGAGAAGCATCATTTGTGCTTTTACATGGTATAAAATGGACCATCTTGCTAAATCTATCTACTACCACAAAAACACTATCAAAACCTTGTTTTGTTCTAGGTAGCCCCATGAAAAAATCCATTGAGATTGATTCCCAAGGCCTTGTGTGAATTGGTAAGGGTTGATATAACACTTGATTTTTTGATACATATTTATCTTGCTGATAGATGGTGCAAGTTTCTATGAGATTCTTAACATCATTGGTCATCCTTGTCCAAAACTAGCTTGTTTTCACCATGTCTACTATCTTGTCAATTCCAAAGTGTTCTCCTAGGCCACCATAGTGTTTCTCCCTTATTATATTTGTCCTCATTGAACATTTGAGAATGCATAGTTGAGCTCCTTTCAAAAGGAGTCCATTCTAAATCAGGTATTTAAAAAAATTAGTATGGTATCTTCCTACCATCTCTGTGAAAACTTGAAAGATCTCTACAAAATTAGGATCATTAGCACGTAGATGCTTGAGGGAATTAGTTCCAACACTTTGAATTTGTACCTCTTCAACTAGAACAACCCTCCTACTAAGGGCATCTACAACCTTATTTACAACACCTTTCTTGTGTTTAATGTTGAAGGTGTAGGCCTACAACTACTCCATCCATTTCAAATGTCTAATAGAGAGCTTTTCCTGAGAATTGAAAAAAATTAATGCATGGTTGTTAGTGTATAGCACAAATTCTTTGGGGATTAGATAGTGCCTCCATTTCTTGAGGGATTGAACCATGGCATAAAGTTCCAAGTCATAGGTTGAGAATTTATTTTTGGCCTCATTTGATTTCTTAGAAAAGAAAGCAATTACTTTATCTTCCTTTCTTAGGACTGTATTCATAGCGAATTTACTTGCATTTGTCTCCATAGTGAAAACCTTGTTGAAATTTGGCAGCACCAAGATGTGAAATTGAGAAACTCTATTTTTCAAGTACTAAAATGCATCATTAGCATCATTTGTCAAAGCAACCTTAGTCTTCTACCTCCTTTAATGGTGTCAAGCATTAGTGCACATACATGACTAAAGTTTTTGATAAAAGTCCTATTGAAGGTGGCAAGTCCATGGAAGCTTCTTACATCACCTTGATTGTTTGGTAGAGGCCAGTTGATGATTGCTTAAATCTTCTTAGGTCCATCTTGAGAGTACCTTATGAGATCACAAAACTAAGGAACACAAGTTCCTTCTTCATAAACATGCACTTTTCCAAGTTGATCACCAACTTGTGATTGTGAAGCCTTCTTAATGCCCATTCCACATGATTAATATGCTCCTCCTTGCTATGACTAAATATTAGTATATCATCAAGGTAAATAACAACAAATTTTCCAATAAAATCAATGAATATCTCATTCATAAGCCTCATTAAAGTACTAGGGGCATTTCTTAACCCAAAGGGAATTACTAACCATTCAAACAAACCTTCAGTAGTCTTGAATGCATTCATCACCTGGTTTGATTATGATCTAATGGTATCGGGACTTCAAGTCTATCTTGGTGAAGTAGCAAACACCTTCTACTTGATTCAGTAGATCATTAATTATTGGGATGGGGAATCTATACCTTATAATAATCTTTTTGATAGCTTTTCTATTAGTACACAACCTTCATTTTCCATCCTTTTTGGGGGTAAGGACATATGGAACAACACAAGGACTTAGGCTTCTTTGTATTAGGTCTTTTTCCAACAAATCATTCACTTTCTTGGAAATTTCAGCATGTTGGGTCGAGGTCATCTTATATGGTGCCTTGTTAGGTAGAGAGTAGCTAGGTATCAAGTCAATTTGGTGACTAATGTCTCTAATGGGAGGGAGGCTTGTGGGTAGATCAGTAGCAGTGACATGACTGCATTTTTGTAGCAGGTCTTGTATCTTCTGTGGGATGGGATATTTATCCTTTGAGGTTATGTTTTCCTTTGGTTTGGAAACCAATATAAAACCTTGGGCATTAGGTTCTTTCAAATCTTGTTACATTTCTTTCTCCCCCATGGTTACAATAGTGGACTCTTCTTTAAGATCAAGCATGGGTTTCATGGTGAAAGTTACACCATTCCTAGTTATGGAGTAGGTATTATTTTTTCAATGATGGATATCATCAACATCATATTTCCAGGGCCTACCTAAGAGTATATGAGAGGAATCCATTTGAACAACATCATAAAGTACCTTGTCCTTAAAATTTTCCAAGGAAAACTCTACCCATGCTTGTTCAATTACTATGGTTTGTTGACCCTTTGTTAGTCAAGAGACATGATATGGAAAGGGGTGGGGTTTCTTAGGTAGTTTAAGATTTTCTACCATTTTAGAAGAAACAAGATTTTCAGTTGAGCCTAAATTAATCAACAAGTTACATACCTTGCCTCGGGATTTGATCTGCAAAAATGCTTACCTCATCATCTAAAATTCTCCTTCCTTAGGTTCAAGGTCCCTATAGTCAAGTTGCTCTTCCTCCACAAGTTGTGCTCTTCTTTCCTCTTGATTATTATTCTTCTTTCAGGGAACTTTCCTGTTGGGTGTCCTACCTGATTATAGTTGTAACATGTGAGAGGGCCATTGCCTCTTCCTCTACCCTTATTGAAAGTTTTTCCTCCTCTATAGTTCCCTTTGGAACTTTTTCCTCCCTGATCCTTGTTCTAATAAGTGGGCTTGTTTCCATTACTCTACCCCTTGTCCCAAAAATTGTTCTTGAGCTTGAAGTTCTTATTGTTTTCTTTGCATTTTCTTTGATCCCACCTCCTTTTCTACTTTTCTACCACTTTGATTGCTAGTTGACAACACTTATTCACTAAAGTGGGATTGTGAAGGTTGAGTTCCTCTTGGATGGGTACCTTGAGTCTATTCATGTACCTTGCAAGTTTTTCGTTCCCATCCTCTATAGTGTTGGTTTTCATACACAATTTTAGGAACTCCTCTATATAGGAACTAACATCTAGATCCTTTTTTTTTAGACGTTGTTTTCTCCTATGGAGTTGTACTCCATAGTCTTTAGGCACATATGTTTCTCTAACTAGTGCTACCATTCTAGCCCAAGAAGAAATCATGCTTCTTCCTTTCTTCACTCTCTTAGTTTGGATGAAGTTCCACCAAGTTAGGGCTGCTCCCTTCAACTTGGAATTTTCCATATTTACCCTCTAATTCTCTAGAAATTCTTGACACTCAAAGAAATTGGTTAGGGCCTTAATCCAATCCGAGGCCACATCAACATTGATCTTGCCATTGAAAGTAGGTAATTCCAACTTCCCTTCCATGGTCATTTTCTCTATGGATTTGAGAGCATTAAAAAGAGTTCTTTGTTTTAAATGCACATCACCATCTTCCTCGAGGTCTTTAGTCTCAATATTTTTTTCTTCTTCAGATTGTGCCCCTTTTTCTTTGTCCAACTTGTCTTCAAGTTCCTTCAACCTCTTTGCTAGAGAAACATTAGTTTTCCTTTGTTCTCTCATTATCTTTGGTAGTTCAACATTAGTTACCCTTTTAAGAATTTATTCATCTTCTTTAGTAAGATCCATGGCTCTGATACCACTTGATGAGTATCCAAAAGAGTGATTTGTTCCCTGGGTTGTGTGGGGTTGCTGCATTCATTTCCTAGCATGCACATGGGTCTTGCATGCCTAGGGCATCAAATATCTAATGCTTCCTTTCAAGTAAAAGACTAAAACAAAATACATCTTAAAATACATGGAAAACACTAGGATTTCACCAAAAGGTCATTAGATTCCCATGGTGAAATCCCTAGTTATGACAAAAAATGCTTGAAACCCTGGGTTAGCGAATTTTTCCAACTAGCTTATGCAAAAATATGAATAACTTGGAGTTTGGTGATTGGTAGAACCTTAAAAAAGATCAGAAGGATAATTCATCCACCTATCTAGAAATGTGGGTCTCAACCCTAGGTGTGCTTGTACATTTCCATACAACGTGTTTTGGTGGGCAGATTGCAAGAAAATAGGGTATTCTATTGATTCAAAAATGTTTAATAAATCCTTATTGCCTATAACCCACCCAAAAGGGCTTCTTATAGTCCTTCCAAGGGTCATAAAAAGTTTTCAAACTTTTTTGTGGCCATTGGGGAAGTTCTTGCATTAGTTTGCAAAAAGTTGGTTGACAACTTTTGAACAATTTTTGTATTTTTTGCAAACTACAAGTAAATGTCATGAAAAATTAATCCAAAAGGCCCAAATAGGATCAAACTTTTCAAACATAAAATACTGCAAAATCTTAAGATTCTAAACCCTTTGACCATCTTTGGCCATAGTTGACCAAGGGCTTATAATAGTGCCAATCTTGGAACTAGGTCTTACAATTTGGTCGAGATTTCTAGATGATAGTTTTAACCTATTCTAGAAGTTCCTAGGAATTTGATGAGTCACCATTTATAATGGGTGCTTCTACACCAATTCCATAGAAAATGAGATACCCTATGAGATTTCTAGTATGACCAATTCTCATGAGTATGAGGTTTTACTCCAAAAATTGAATCTACTTAGAAAAGTCTTTCCCACCTTAATAAAGAGAGTAGTTCATTAAATTCTTCAAACCATGAAAAGTGAATTTTTCCTGGTCATAAGTAGTATTAGATAACTTGAAACAATTACCAAATATAAAGCTAACAAACAAAAATGATGAAAGATGTATCCACACATCACCTTGTTCATTAAAGGATGAGCTAAAGAAACATCTAGAAATTGGCTTCATAAGACTCATACCCTATACATACTAGATATCTAATCTAGTACCAATCAAAAAATATTTAGGTGATATTCACATATGTACAAATCTTTGGGGCCTAAGTAAAGATAGTCCTAAGGATGACTTCCAATTTCACAATAGAGACATGATAGTGGATTTAACAATATAAAACCAAATTATATCATTAGTTGATTATTTATCAAGATACAATTGAATCAAGATATGATGCATCAGAATCTTGGATATGAAGCAATATTGCATGAACCAAAAATATTGTGTTCAATTTTCCATATTTGTCAATTTCCAATCAGATTAATCATTTTAGTGATCCTTTGTTTGATCAAATCAACACTTGTAATGTTTAGAGTATGATCTAGACCTACTCTAGTTCTTATTCCTAGGTTCATAGTTCATTTAATTTTTTTTTGAGGTATGATTCATCCTCTCTCAAGTAGCATGTTCTTGATAGTTTCATGTTTGTTGGTGGATCTCAATATTGTGATGGAAACCTATGTTCATGTTCCTTTAGTGACAAATTCAACAATTTTCTTGAATCATGCAAGGACCTTAATCTAGCACTACAAGATTTTAAATATGTTATTTCATTTGTTTCGTATGATTTGTGATTGAACCAATTTCATGTAATACATTTCTTGAACTTGGGGAATGTTCTTGATCTTTGAGGCTGACCTACATGTTGTAATGCCTATATATTGTAATGAAATACGTATTTAATGCTACCAATTAATAGATAAGTTTTTTAGCTCTCTATAGTTGGATCTAAGGTCTCTAACTAAATATTATAGATAATAAAGCATGTGTGAGCCTAACATGTAAGTAGGAAAAATCTATGTTCATTTTTTATCTATTAATGAAGGCCTATTTCACTTGGTTTTCCTTGAATGTTTTTTAATTTCTATTATTCTTAATTTCTCTATAAAATAAGATTGATCTCCTTGATGTCTCTCTAATCAGGAACTACATTAGGTGGTATCAAAGTGAAGGTTGTGTTCCTTGTAAACTTGTGCTAGAAATATAGAGTCACAAAGCCTTGATTGAGTTTGGTTCTAGGGTGGAACATTTTTGATCTGACATACAATTGTAGAGGGTCAAAATGATGGTTTAAGAAATAATAGTTGGGGATTGACCAATAATAGACATGTTAAGAAAATTTGAAAAATTCAACGAGACTTGAAGAAGTAAAGACTTACCCAAGAAGAAGAAGATAGGTTGATGATGTAAGTGACGAGGAAGTTGTTGAAAAAAATGATGAGCCTATACTAGAATAATAAGATGAAATATTTCTAAGATATTTGACTACAATGAAATCTAGAACATATTTTAATTTATAATACTATGATGGAAAGTTAGATTCTCATGTATTGCTTGATTGGATCAGTAAGATGGAAAATTATTTTGAATATGAAAGGAAAAATGTAGATAAGGAGGTGAAGATTTCTGGTACTAAGTTGAAAGGGCATGCATCTCTATGATAAGCATATTTCCAAACTAATAGACAATGGAGGGGAAAATAAAATATCAAATTGTGGGATAAGGTGGTGGATAATTTGAAAGAAAAGTTCTTATTTGGTTATTGTCAAAATAATTATTTGAGAAAAATGTAGGATTTAAAGAAAAATAAATCTTTTTGCTAGGAGTATATTGAATAATCAAATGGGTTGGATATTAGATCTGGATATATGGATGTTGATGTGGAAAGAATTTCAAGGAATGTTAATGGATTGAGGATATGTATTCAAGATGAAACCAATCATGTTAAGATAGAAAGTCTTGAAAAATCTTACCAATTCTCCCTAAAAGATGAAGATAAACTAAATAAGTGACAAGAACATAGAATTTGAGGAAGAGATGGTAGATTTAAAAGAGGATAAATACTTACTAGAGGTGAAAAATATCATTAAGGTACAAATAAAGGGAAATCAAAATGAAAAGAAAATAATTCATACAAAGGAAGAAGAGGAGGTTATCCTAGAGTTAATGTTTAGAAAATAGAAGTCAAGAGTTTGTTCAAAGGTACTTGTTTTGAGTGTGGAGAAGAGGGACACATAACATTTGAATGTACACCTAGAAGTTCAAGATAGAAGATAATTAGTAATAGCATAAATACATTTTTGGAAAAGGATTCATTTCAGTCCTTGAATAACTAGGAAGATGGAGAAAATGTGATGATGAGAAGGGTATTTTGTAATGGAGGATATTGGGAAACATTTTTTCAAAACTAGATGTAAAGTTGTAGGAAATTATTAAAATATCATCATTCATAGTGGAATATTAAATAATTTGGCATCTAAAGAGTTGGTTATCAAGGATGAAGCACCTAAATTCCCATTAAATTGCTTGGATAAGGGATGATCATATGGTATTGGTAACTGAGAAATGCAATGTAAAATTTAAGATTAAATTTTATCATGATGAAGTTCTTTGTGATGTTATGTTGATGGTTGTTGTCATATCTTATGAGGAATGCTTTGGTAGTATGATAGGCAATCTATACATGATGGTAGATTTAATAGGTATAGTATAGTGGAAAACTAGATGAAGAATGTGTTGTCACCATTGGTAGAAGAACCTAAGATTAAGAATTGTCCTACAATGATAAAAAAATGATAGCATAAAGATGTTGCTGAGTTACTAACAAATTTTGAGGATATCATTTCAATTAATGTAATTGATACATTAAAAATACATAGTAGTATCAATCATTATATGGGTCTAATTCTAGGAGCAAGTTTACTAATCAAAGCACAACACTAGATGGAATTAGAAAAAACTAAATAATTAAATAGACAAGTACACAAACTATTGAAGAAGGGATTGATTAAAGAAATTTTGGGTCCTTTTGCATTACCATATTTACACCTAGTAAGAATGAAGAATAGTTACTGCATAGTGATTCTAGAGTTATTAACAAGATCATAGTAAGGTATAAGTTTGAGTTTATTAGAATTGATGACATAATGGATTGTTTGAGTGGAGAAAAGCATTTTACTAGGATAGTTTTGAAGAGTGGTTATCATTAGATCATAGTTGGAAGATATAAATGGAATAATTCATTTGAGACTAATGAACCTTTTTATGAATGACAAGTTATGCCTTTTGATTTAACTGATGACCCTAGTAATTCTATGAGGATGATAAATGGGGAATTGAAGAAATTATTGGGTAAATTTGTAATTGTATATCTAGATGATATTTTAATTTTTAATAAAAGTAAAGATGAATATTTGATGCATTTGAGACAAGTATTGCATAGATTTAAGGATAAAAAATTGCTCATTAATATCAAGAAATATTATTTCATGAGGCAAGATATAGTGTACTTGGTATTTCTTATTCAAACTAAAGGTTTGAAGATGAATCTTGAAAAGACTAAAGTGATTTTGGAATGGTCTACACTAGAGTATGTGGGAGAAGTTAGATCATTTCATGGATTGACTATTTTTTACCAAAAGTTTATAATGAATTTTAGTTTAGTTTGTAAACCTATGGTAGAGACTATAAGGGGTGATCAAAATAATATTAGATGGAGACATGGAAATGATTTTAGATTTATTAAAGCAAAAAGTAGCTAAGAAACTAGTTTTGGACTTACTAGACATCAACAAGGTATTTTTAGTAGTTTTATATGCTAGTGGGAATACAATTGGAGTTGTACTAAGTTGAGAAGGTAGACCTATTTCTTTTAGAGTGATAGGTCGAATGATGCTAAGAAAAGATATTGAATTTATGATAAAAAATTCTATGTCATAATTCAAGCTTTGAATAAATAAAGACATTGCTTATTACTTGAGGAGTTTGTATTGTACCTTATCATAAAGCATTACAATATTTGAGAAGTTAAGGAAAATTGAATAATAGATATATGAGAATGGTTAATTTATTGTAGAGTTATACCTTTGTATTGAAACACCAAAGTGGATAGTCAAACATAGTAGTTGATGCATTTCATAGAAGGAGAAATTTATTAATAAAAATGAGGGTAGAAATTCTTGACTTTACTGAATTGAAGACTTTTTATGAGACATATATTGTTTTTCACATGCATGGAAAACTTATAAGGAACTAGTAGTAATTGATAAAATAAAAGGGTTGGATTATTTCACTCAAGATATATTGTTTAGAGGAATTCAATTATGCATACCTAGTGTACTAATGGGGGACAATCTAATTAAAGAAAATAATAGTGGAGGAATTTATAGAGACTTAGGTATTGACAAAATAATAAGAATGGTAAGTGAGGGATATCATTGGCAAAAAAATTGTAAGTATGTAGAGACTTTGTTTAGAATTGCATAATATTTCAAGTTGCTAAGGTAGTAGTTAGAATGTTGAATTATATACACCATTATCTATTCCTAGTAGAGCTTGGGAAAATATTAACATATATTCATTATGAGATTATCAAATACACAAAGAGGTAATGATTCTACTATGGGATTATAAAATATTATCAAGTAGAAGTGTTGTGTTATCTCTAGCTAAACAAGTGACCTAATTAGTGTAGTGAAAGGGGAAGAAAAGATTTATTAGTCTAGAAGAAAGGATTTGTTTACAAAGAGAAGACTCAAAATAAACTTATAGATAAAACCAAGAGTCAGTTACTAAATCAGTTCTAGTCAACTTGAATTAGGGTAAATCTCTTAATAGAGTGCTCTTAATGGATCTTTGTAAACCTCCTAACAAATTCCTTAATTTATTATAAGTGTTAAATCCTTTAACAAGGTGAGATATAATAGCCTCAAAATATTTCAATAGGAAAGATCCCTCACATGGTAGATCATATATTATAGTTAAACATTGTAACCCTAATAGGTTAAATTTATTACTACAATAGTGAAAATTTCTTGGTGTCATCCTCACCCTAGTTTTACCTTCACCTTGGAGGGTTTTTGGGTAACCAAATATTGTGTTATGTGTTTATTTTCATGCATGTGATAGATTAGATCTTCATGTTACAACAAGTTTACTTTTACAAGTTTTACATGCATAAGACAATAGATGAATGTGAAACTGGATTGTTGAAAAGTGAAAGTGTTTAAGATTTTGATCCACCCCCCCTCTCACTATCTTGTTATCATATTTTATACTTCCATCAATCAATGATTGGTATAAGATCTATACTTCTCTTAGAGAAGGTTAATCCCTTGGAGATTAGTTCTTGGAGATGGAAGCTTATAAACTGAACAAGGTTCCTAACAATTAGGTGATTGACATCCAACTCTTATTGCATAAACTTGAGAAAGAAAGAAAATATCTAAAGAAACCCCTAAAAAGAAGAATGAATTGGCTATTAAGGATAAACAATTTTCCTATGAAGAATTTAAGATTGAAGGACTATATGAACCAATCAATCTAAATGACAATGCATGTACAGATCTACTTGAAAAGAATAAACTCTTGAATGAAGAAATAAGAGGATTGAAAAGGGAACATGAAAACCAATGAGTAAGAATATGTAAAGTGACCAAGAAAAAGAAGAAATATGAAGAAGACAAGGCAATGGATGAGGAAGAAAAAAACATAATGGCTATCAGACTTAAATAAAGGATATTAGATGTGCAAAATCTCACAAACACTCAATTGGACATGATGAATCAACTAATTCTTTAAAGTTAGGAATTAAACCAAAAGGATGTGGAAATAGAAAATCTTAGATCACAGAAGGACATACTAAAGAATAAACTAAAAACTAAGAAAAAATTTATGGAAAGATTCAACAAACCAAATGAAACAATGGAATACTTTGATGAACTTATGAAGTCATCTGGTAGCATTGATGGCTTAACAAATTCATGCATCGAGCAAGGAGAATCATTTGGGAATGGAGAACTAAGGAATGCAAAGTCAAATGGGAAACTAACATGTTATCACTATGGAAAACTTGTTCATACTACAAACATTTGCTGAAGTAAACATAGTATGCAAAATCCTAAACCCAAATTTACTAGTTATTGGTTTTACTACAAGAAACAAGGACATCAAATATAAGAGTTTAGGTCAAGAGTGATGAAGGCACCTACCACACCTAGATTTGAAGGACATTTCTATAACTATCAAAAGTATGGGTATAGTAAATATGGATGTAGAGGTAGAATTATGCACCTAACAATGCACGTTCCAAGCATTACAAGTTTGGACATTTAAGAAAGAATCTTAGGACTCAAGTACCATGAGAAAATTACATCAAAGATAAAGGTAAAGGTAAAGTGGACATTGAAAAAATAAAGAAGGAGATGAACTAAACATGGAAAAATAAAGTAGAAGATGGAAATAGTAGAAAGGTATGTATGGAACTATATACTTAATTGATATATCATACATTGGTTCCTTACATGAAATGTGCCAAAGTTCATATTTGCATATATAAAGATGCATAATAAGATATTTGTGAAAGGATTAGTACAATAGAACCATTTATATAGTCACTGCCAAAAATTAGTAAAATTGTCTATGTTGACTAAGCAGTACAAAATGGATCAAGTACTTTAGAAGAAAATTGGTATATAAGCCGAGTCAGATGGAAGAGATTGAGCTATATATTAAATACCTAGTTCAAAGGCACCAATGGAAACCAAGACATCTGGCTTCAACTTACCTGAGTAAACAACATTAATGGAGACCCTAAATCTACCAAAAGAAGGTATATATCAAATTTGAAGATATTATCTCACACCTTGCATACAAATTTCAAGAGCACAAAGTAATTTGGAAATTTGAGTGACTAGCAAAGAGATATTAAGGTGATTTGGAGTAAATCTGAGACAAGAAGATTGATCAAGTGAAGATCTGAGCAGTGTCGATTGATTTAGAGGAAAGGAAAATTTTTGAACCCTAATAAAGATTCCACCAAAGTTTTGTGTTATTCCAAAAATTTCAATGAAAGGAGATTGAATGGGTGCGCTAGGCTATCCAACTCTAGATAAGAAGAAAACCATGTGATGCTTGAGTTGAGAGGAAATAAATGAAAACACAAGTATTTAGTGGAATGGACAAGTGGATCAAGCATGGAAATTAGTGATGAAAGATCATGAATATGATCTTTCAAAGATTTAAAGACTACAATTGGCATAAAATTTGGCATCCATTAGGAGAACAAAGAATTCAATGTGTAAGTTTGGATCCCTCATTATGTGTATTTTCTTTTATATACAAAAATATTTTCCTAGTATTGGTGATATTATTTGGGAACAAAACAAACTAGTGACAAGACAAATAAGTGAATACATTACTCAATTAGGAGCAAATTTTGAGAATTTCATGGATACTTATTTTGAGAAATTCAAGCCAAGAATGAAGATGAGGATGAGAATGCCTGAAGAATTGGTAACTAGGTATTAAAATGATATATGTTTTCTTATAGATACAAATAATACATTTGTACAAGTAGTAAAGTCGATGAAGGCTTGGTTACAAGGTTTTGATTATGAAATTGATAGTGATTTAATGAATGCAAAAATTGTTGCATTATTGAAATAAAAAAAAAACACATAGGCTAAACCTTTTGGAAGATATGAGGAAGTTAAGGCTAAAATAATTCTGAATATTAACATATCTTCTAAGGAGAAGAAAATAAAAAGCATGATTGAGGACCTAAAAGAAAAACTAGGCATCTTAGGCAAAGGCAATGAACCACTATAGATTACACAAGGTCTTGGAAAATATGAAGAAAAGGGTAGTGATGATGAGGAAGAGGAAGAAGAAGAAGGAAACAAGGGTAAAAACCAATTTTTCCCACTCCACCTAGTAAGAAGGCTAAAAGAATTGAAAAGGATCTAGTGGTGGCACCCCTCTCTCCTCCACCACCAACTAAGCCAAGGACAAGGGCAACTCCTAGTGCTGAGCAGATTGCAAAACAAAGAGTAGTAGAGACAACTGAACCTAGTGTATCTAAACCAAAGAGAAGGAGATTGGTAAAAGGACCACCCATAGGGTGAACAAAATGTATTGATGAGGTATACACAAATCTTAGAAGATCTTCAGGATTATCCAGTTTAAGATTTGTAAAATGTGACACATTGGATAATATTGATAGAACCAAAGTTGAGGAGGCTATGATAGATATGATTTCTAATAATAAGTTAGCTCCAAATTTATTTGAGAATAAGATACCCACATATCTGTATGATAGACTTGAAAGAAGGTGACAACCAATAGAAGTGGACAAGAAAAAGATAAAGAACTAACACTCTAGTCAAGGCTATACTTGATTTGTCATAAGATCAAAAGGAAACATTTTTGGAGAAGTACATGAAAAAATTTGTTTGTAAGTTTATAATTTTCATGATATTTCAAAATAAAATTGAATTTGTCGCACAAAAAGATGAATTTATTTGGAAAATCATTTTTGGTTTATCCAACAAGGCAATAGATACAAAGATAGGACTTGAGATAGTGATCATCAAACTAGATGATCATAGTAGTGGAGAAAGTTCAAGTGTGTTTAGTCTAAAAGGAAGCATGTCACTAGTACATGTTGACACCTGTGACAATCTAAAGGTTGAGCAATCAAGGCTCAGAGAGATAGTTAAAGAAGTAGTGACATAGATAAAGGACACAAGTGTAGAAAGTCAAATTGTGTCTGCGCCTCAAATTGAGGTAAATAAAGAGGTGAGAAAAGCTATACTAAGTGAAACTATTATTGTCTCAAACATTGATGCACCAACATGACTGAGTAGTGAAACCCCCTCACCAAATCTCAAAGCAATATCAAGCAATAACACTGCTTCGTCAAGGAAAGGTAAATCAATAAAAGACACCTCTCTAGATATTGAAGTTAGTCTGGATGAAGTAATTGAAATGCTACAATTAGATTTGGAAAATATTACATTGGCACAAAAAATTTTTGTACAAGAAATACTTGATAAAGAATAAGAAGCAAGAATAACTAAGAAGAGAGAATAAATAAAAGAAGGTACTATATGATGTTAAAAACATTTTTGTTGAAGTTTTTGATATTCAAAATTTTGATGGTGAAGCCCTATTAATTACCTAGCTTGTAAATATTTTTGAACAAGTAAATGCTGATGATATAGAATCCAATGAGAAGCTCATGGATTGGTCAATGAGAAGATTTGAGAATAAGGTTGTAGATAAAGTTTCAACAATGTTTGCTGAGAAAAAATCTCAGTTACAAGAGCATGTACAGAATATGGTAGAACTTATAGAGAGGGTACACAATTTGTAGAATATTTGATCAGATGTGCCAACATTTACAAATGACATTTAGATACACATTCAATTGATTCTTGAGCTTAGATGTAGAGATCCAACAATATTATTACACAGTCAACATAATCCTATATTGAACACTACAATAAGTTATTGAATGCTCAAGGAAAATTGGTTGAGCTTCACGTAGTTGACAACAACATGAGATCCAAATTGATCTCTATTCAATCTATGTTAATATCTCATTTAGAGGCCATGAAAAGAGAAATAAAATCAACACACAATCTTATCAAAGAATATCACAATCTTTCAGTGGTTGATAGCTTAATTGATTTAGCAACACCATTCTAGTTGCATAATCACATATTGGAGGCAACACCACTTGGGATCATGCACTTTCTATGATCACCTAATTTAATCAAAAATTTATTAATAAATATGGTTTTCTTCCACCCATTCAACCCCAGTAGCCATGACATAAGTGTGAAAAACAAGGGGGAATGATTATCATGCATCAAAGAAATTAATAAAGGGGGAATTGACAAATGAATGGGCAATAAAGTGTAGAGATCAAAAGTGTAGAGTTTAAAATGAAAATGGATAAGTATTCATTTATACATTCTTTATTCATTATTCATTCAACATGAGTCACAATATTGAAGTTTTTACATTGAATTGAGTCATAAGACTTAGGGGAAGTACTCATATTAGATTGTATTTGTAATGATGTAATCATAACAAAGTATTTTTTTCACTAATGTCAAAGGGGGAGATTGTTAGTTTCTCTATCTATTATTGTCTATTAGTGTCAAACACTTACTCATTTACTAGGTAGAGTTAGATGATCATCATAGTGACTGAGCTACTCTATATAGGATGAGTCATGTATATAAACTTGTCTATACCAAGCTCTATAGGAGCCAAGAAATTATGTGGTCACCGAGTATTTTCTATACAAGAAAATACTGAATTAGTTTTAGTCAACTTGAATTAGGGTAAATCTCTTAATCGAGTGCTCTTAACAAATCTTTATAAATCTCTTAATAGAGTCCTTACTTTATTGTAAGTGTTAAGACCTCTAACAAGGTGAGACCTAATAGTCTCAAAATATTTTAATAGGACAGACCCCTCACAAGGTAGATCATATATTATGGTCAAACATTGTAACCTTAACACAATATATTTATTATTGTAGTAGTGAAGATTTGAAGGTGTCATCCCCACCCCAATTTTACCTTCACCTTGGAGGGTTTCTAGGTAACCAAATATTGTGTTATGTGTTTATTTTCATGCATGTGATAGATTAGATCTACATGTTACATCAAGTTTGATAAGTTTTACATGCATAAGACAACTGATGAATGTGAGAATGGATTATTGAAAAGCAAAAGTGTTTAAGATTCTGATTCATCCCTCCCCCTCTCAGTATCTTGTTATCCGATTTATACTTCCATCAATAAAAAAAAGGATGTTAGAACTAGGAGACATAATTATTTCACACTAGAAGATAAGTAACGGTTCACTTGAAGAAAGGGATATTTCCATTAGGACCTTAAAAAAAATTGAAGATGAGAAAATTTGGACCATATAAGATTATGTAGAAGTATGATTCTAGAAATGCTTATGAAATTAAGCTACCAAAGGATGTGGATATTTTACCTATACTCAACAATTCATATCTTTATGAGTATTAAAAGTATTGGTGTAGTTAAATATTACTAATTACACTAAAAAACTTGAGTGGATGAAATTTACCATCTCGAGCATGATGAAATCACATAGATCCGATTTGTACACATTATTTTCATTCTTTGAGTACTCACATGAACAAGAATAGATATTGAATTCAAAAATCTAGGTAGATATTGTCACATTACATTTGAGCTTTGGGAAGGGCATAGATAAATGTGGGACATTGACAAGCACACAGATCCAAGATGCATCTAACATTCTACTAATTTGATATTGGAGGCTTGATCAAGATAGATCCATATGGCTTAGGAAAATTTGGGGAAAATCCATTTATCATTAGTGTATGGTGCATGATTGGTATTTTTCACAATTTTTTTTTTGGCATTTTATGAATA
Organism: Cupressus sempervirens; assembly: GCA_028749045.1. Lineage (NCBI taxonomy): Eukaryota > Viridiplantae > Streptophyta > Pinopsida > Cupressales > Cupressaceae > Cupressus > Cupressus sempervirens. The sequence goes on from CM053789.1 coordinate 431,725,337, forward strand.
TTTTCACATTGTTAAATTTGACACCTATCAAGCTATCATCAAGTTGTGTTTTTGTTTTATTGTGATGAGACCCAATCTATTAATTTAATTCTCATAGTCTACTAACATCATTATTTCTTGCACATTTAGACCCCTTACAGATTGCATTTTTAGTTTTGGAGGCCATTTTCAAATGCTCATAACTTTGTCAGTTTAGCTCCAAATTAAATGTAATTTATTTTTTCCTAAATTTCTTGATATTTTTAGTGGTGCAACTATTTTATGGTTTTGGTTGAATGATGTTACATAAATAATAGATTTAATTTATTGTAGCTATCTAATATTGGTTTTTGCAACTTTAGAGGCTTCGTTTGGGCTTATACGAACACATTTTTAGGTGCAATTTTTTTGGAAGTGTAATTTTTTTGTCTACTTTCTAGATCTAGTATTAATTTGGAGTAATTTTGGTAGACATAGTATTTTAAAAATTTGGTTAATTTATAACCTATTTTTGCATTTGTAATTGTTTAGATCCTTGAGAGATCTCGTGTCTTATCTTTTTGAGTCTACTATAGCTTAATATTTTTTTTCGTAATCATTAAAATTATAAGTGCACTTTTTTCCATTTGGACAAGTGACAATTTTACACAGTACATATATAGTTCCAAAATTATCCCCCCTTTTTTTTGGGGGGGGGGGGGTGTGGGTGGGTGGGTGGTGTCTTGTGATGGTGCTTCTCCTTCTCTTGTATTTTAATTTTGTATCATAGGTTCTCCTATATTTCTAGTTTTGACTCCACATAATTATGCTACATAGAAAATTAGATCATGGAGTAAAATGATGGAAATATGTTTAATTGTTTATCTTTATGGAAAAATGGTTACACCTTATGATACTAATGAAATAATAAAATGGGATCATAACAATAATGTATCTTCCATATTGACAATTGTAAAACTATAAAGGAAGAATGAGATAAGTTTTCTAGCTTGTATGCAAAAGTAGACAAAGATAGGGGTTTTGAACTTGATGAAAATATCATGAGATTATATCTTAAGGATTTTGATACAATTCAAGACTATCACCAAGGTATGTGATCTAAGGTCAATAGTTAAGGATTGTGGAATTATCACACAGGATGAAAAATTGATCCACCATTTGATGAGAAAATTTTCTCTATTGTATGCACCATTTTTTCCTATCTTCAATACTCATAAATTTACCTTAGGTGCTTGATATGTTCCATACCTTATTTTTATGTTTTCATAGAGATTTTTATAGTAGAACAATAAAACTTGATGAGCATGGGGATCATTAAGTCTTCAAAGTCTAAAGCATTGTTCACCAGTAAAGAGAACCAAGGAAAATGGTATAAAAAGAAGAAAAAACCATGCAAATAAAAGAAACAACAAGAGAAATAAATCTCAACCTCCTCACCATAAGAAAAATAAAAAAATAAGGGAAAATGATCCAAGACAAAGTTTCTCACTAGTGTATATTGAAAGAAGTTGGACATGAAGACCATCATTTCTAGACAAAGGATATAAATGAAATCAAGAATCTTCTCAAGAAGAATCAAATTAGTCTACCTTCAAGAATGATTAATTCATCCTCTTATTCACATATGGATAAAGTAAAGGAACACATAGGAAAAGGTCAAGCCTTAGTTTCTACTTCAAGTCAAGATTTAGGGAGATGACTTCTAGATTCATGGGTTTCTAATCATATGACATCTTCATAGTCTATGTTTTTATCATTTGATCCTTGTCAATATCCACCAATTTTGATAGGAAATCATACTTACATGAATGTGTTTAGGAAAGGAACTATTGATAAGGGTGAGGGATACTTCAAATATGTGTTGTGTGTAACTCACCTAAGTCATAATCTTCTTCCCATTTATCAACTTATAAATGGGCAACAAGGAGGACTATGGAATTCAAACCTAATTTAAATTTTGAGATTAGCAATATCATTTCTATAAGGGTGGTTGATCATGCATCTCATCTATACTATTCTACAAATTTTTTTGATGAGGATGATAGTGACTCTTCAATAATTTCTTTAGTAGATTTTGATCATACTTCTAGTATTGATTTAGACATTGAGAATAATTTTGGCTACTTGAACTTGTGTATTCTCACATGTGATCAAGTTCTTGAGCCATCTAGTTCTTATACTATTGATCTTTCATCTACTCTTTTTATTGATGATGATTTCATTTAAACAACCACAAGTTCAAGTTCTTTAGTGCAACAAGATATTCATTGTTATTTAGACCTAGTTTAATGCAATGACTAATTGATAAAAAATGCAAGTTTATTTTTGGAGTCCTACATTTTAGGTTAAGGAGATATAATTGATGACATTCATCTTTTCTTCGATGAAGATGAACCTATTAGAAATATAAGAGTAACTAAGAGGGGAGGATGAATTAGTTACCACTAAAATAAACCCTAGATCCTTAGATGTCAATACAAAACATAAACTTTGCTAAAACTGCTATTACTCTGTTAACACATAGGCACTTAGTTAATACTAACAATATGTTGTAGCTTGAAAAACACTAAAATATCAACTATTACTCATCAAATACTAAACATGAAGATATTAAGTAAGATTAATATTAATTAACTTAGTTGCATAGACATTAATAAATAACATGAACACAAGTGACACCGAGATTTAATGTGAAAACCCAATTTGGGAAAAACCACCAATTGCAACTAGTTACTAATTTTCACTCTTCTGAATTGAGCCATATTAGGAGCCAACCATATTAAAGGTTACATAACAAACTATTAGGTGTGACCCTATTAGAGGATTTAATCACCCTATTAGGAGTGACCTTGTTAGAGGTTTTTAGACACTTCAATTTTGAAGTGCCATCTTGTTAGAGGATTTGGAAAATAGTTTTTAAGACAACTTGGTTAAGAGATTTTATCCACTGCTACAATGGTTAGAGAGTAAAAAGGATATGACTTGATTGCTGATGTAACTATATTTCTGATTTCAGATCTCAATTCTGGCTCAAATACTTGATCCTTCCCGATGAGATTAATCTTTACCATCCAACAAGAATATTCTACTTATCCTTCCAATTCACTTTCTCTAAGCATCTCCTTCTCTACCACTTTCTCTTACATTCAATCCTCAACTTGGTCTTATACTTATATTATTAACATTGTCAAGTTAGCTTGATACAACTTAGAATAATTAGTATTCATCTCCTCAGTGGGCTAGAACCAACAAATAAATCCATTAAACTCAATATGCAAAAACAAGAAAATCCTTTGTTGGCTGATCCTACCGGTAGAAACTAACAATAGAATGATTTTCCTATGTTAACCAGGTGCACTCAATTAACACTACATCTTCACAAACTTCCTTTGGTAACTAAGTGAGGTTATTTAACACTGGTTCCATCACCCTTTCTTTTGTTACCCAAGTGAGCTTGGTTAACACTCAATTTTCATGAACTTCTCTTCAACGCCTGAGTGAACTTGGTAGACACTATCTTCTGAACTTGGCAAACACTAGAATGATCGACAGACATAGTAAACTATCTTTATCACCCAAGTGAGCTTGACATACACTAATTGGTAAAGATATGACATTTTGTGTAATATCAAAGACAATATGCAATAGATAAATTATTTTCAATAGTCATCCTCCTTTGCATTGATGGCAACATAACATGTCAAAATACAATGAAATTTTAGAGCAAAATAAAGTAAGGAAAATATCCTTAGTTTCATTTTGATTCTCATCCATGAGAACTCCCTCTATCAGTGTGAAATCCCTTTGACTTTAGTTTCTCCTTCCACCAACAAACTCTATCTTCAACATCTTATTTTGATAGAAATCATTCCCTCTTTGATATCAGACCAAGTTCTTCCAATTTGACATCTTCAAATTTTTTTCTATGATATGATAGCCAAATTATCCCTCTTTGACATCTTATGCCAAAGATAATATTTAGTGAATATTAATGTACCTAATCTATAGATTCAGATGCAATCTACCCTTTCATTACTACATCAACTTGAATAATCTTCAACATGCTTTGGTTGATGCATCAACCCCTAACATACCTCTTAGATACAAAAATGCATCCTTAGGTAATGGCTTTGTGAATATGTCTGCAATTTGTTCTTTAGTATTCATGTATTCTAATCTTACCTCTTTTTCTTGCTCCAATTCTCTTAGAAAATGATATTTTATTGCAATGTGCTTGGTCTTGGTATGCATCACAAGATTCTTTACTATATTAATTGTACTTGTATTATCATAAAAGATAATCACTAGATCCTTGATTTTTACCTTCATAACTACTGATAGTTTCTTTAACCAATCAGCATTGGAACAACTAACTATTGTTGCAACATACTCTACCTCTATTGTAGACTAATAAATGCAATTTTTCTTCTTACTTGTCCAAGACACTAGTCTCTTAATAAGAAAGATCGCTTCACCACTAGTGCTCTTCCTATCATCAATACTTCCTACCCAATATACATCAATGAAGGCTTTTAAATCCAAAATTTCTCCTTTATTTTACCATAATCCATAGTCTTCAATTTCATTTAGATACCTCATGATTCTCTTTATTGCCATCATATGATTTTCTTTAGGATTATCTAAAAATCTTGCCACCATAGCATCTGCAAGAGTAATATCAGGCCTAGTATGTACAACATACTGAAGTTTTCCAATCATTGATATGTGTGTGGTCTAATCTACCTCTTGGAATCATCATTTTTGAAAAGTTTATGTCCAGTAGACATAGTTGTTTCAACTAGTCTTGAATCCTCCATTCCAAACTTCTTTAGTATCTCCTTGATATACTTAGATTGAGTAATGTAGATACCATATTTATTCTATTGAATATATAAGCCAACAAAGAATTTTATTTCTCCAAACATTGACATCTCAAATTCCTTACTCATTTCTTCTAAAAAATATTTGCATTAATCATCATTTCCAGTAAACAACGTGTCATCTACAAAGATTTCTGCCAACATAATCTTCTTGTTTGATATTTCTTTGACATAAAGGCTCCTATTATCGTTTGTTTTTTGAAAACCAATCTTCATCAAGTAATTATGAAGTCTTTCATACCAAGCTCTAGGATCTTTCTTGAGACCATACAATGTTTTGTGTAGTTTACAAACTGTATCCCTTTTGCTAGGATCTACAAAACTTTTAGGTTGTTCTATGTAAACTTCTTCTTCAGAATTCCATTCAAGAATGTAGATTTCATAGACATATGATACAAATTAAATCCTTTATATATAGCATAAGAAAGTAAAGTCCTAACACCTTGTAGTCTTGCAATAGGAGAAAAAGTTTCACCATAGTCAATACCTTCCTCTTTAGAATAACCTTTGTATACTAAGCTTTTTTTTCTTTCTTGAAAATTCTCCATCTTCATTCAAATTATTTCTAAAAACCCACTTTGTGCCAATCACATTCTTATCCTTGGGTCTAGGAACAAGATTTTAGGTCTTATTCCTTTCTATCTATTCTATCTCTTCATGCATTTATTCAATCCAACTTTCATTATCCAAAGAATCTTTACCTATTCTAGGTTCAAATTCACTAAGAAAACATGCACCTTCAATTTGTTCCTTGTCATTGTACCATGTGACTTGTCCCCAATGATCTTCTTAGGTGCATGGTGCCTTTTGACATACCTTATTAATACAGGTACTTTGGATTTAGAAATTGTTTCACTTTCTTCACCATGATCATCTTCATCATGCATGGGTCCCACTGTCTATGACTTAGGTCCTTTAGATTCAGAATCAGGTTGCACTAACTATAACTCAATAACCTTTAACCATGACTTGAGTCCTTCAGACTATGAGTTGGGTTGCATTAGCTTCAACTTGGGTGCTTTTGGAGATTTTGGTGACATTGGAGGTGAGTTCTGCTAGCTTCCAATTAGATTAGGCAATGTATCAATTTCAAAGAAAATAAACTTTTTGTAATCTTTAGTTTCTTTTCTACTCTCTTCTCCACTCTTTTTTGAAAATTCATCAATCTTCGCATGTGAAATTTCTATAATCTTATGAGTGGTTAGATTCAAACATTTGTATGCCTTACCTCTGCTAGAGTATCCTAGGAATATGTCTTCATCACTTTTGACATCAAATTTACCTTTCCTAGTCTCCTTCGACTTATTACATTTTCTACCAAATACTTTCAAGTAACTTACATTAGGTTTTTAACCATACCATAGTTCATAAGGATTTTTATTTGAGTATTTTTGTAGCTATACTCAGTTCAAGGTATGAGCTACTATACTGATTTCTTCTTTCCAGTATTTGATTGCAACATTCTTTTCTATCATCAAGGTTCTTGCATAGTCGATGATTGATCTGTTCCTTCTTTCTATTATACCATTTTGCTAAGGTGTACTAGGGGGTAATACTTGTATTCTAATTCCTCTTTTAGTGTAGAATTAATTAGAAATGAATTTTCCTCTTTTATCTGATCTCAAACATTTCAACTTCTTTCATATTTCCTTCTCTACTCTTTCTAGACACTTAAACCTTTGAAAAGCTCCAAATTTTTACATACATTACTATCATCATTTTAGAGAAATTATGTAAAAATAAAATAAAGTAATTATCTCCACTATAGCTCTCAACACCAATAGGTACACAAAGGTCTATATGAACCAGCTCCAAGACTTCTTCAGAATGATAGTTATTTCTCTTGAAACTTTTCTTGTGCATCTTACCAATTTGACATTGTTTTCATAGGCCCATATTAGGTTTCCTCAAACTAGGAATACCTCTAACTCTTTTTTTGTTCTTGTCTTGATTAGATTATCAAAGCTCACATGACATAATATTTTATGTCATAACCAAATTTTTTCTACTTGAGCAATGAAACATGAACTTTCACTAAGATCTAGGTAGAATAAGTTACCTCTTGTTTGGTTACCAGACCCAACTAGATTTCCTTTTCCATCTAGTAGCTTGACCTTCCCATTCATGAATTATACATTGAATCCAATATTATTCAATTTTGCCACACTCAGTATATTATGTTTCAACCTTTCAACCCAATAAGCATTATCACATCTGAGTTCATTGGTTAGAGAAATACAACCTTTTCCTTTTATGCAACATGGTTCATTGTTTCCATATCTTACACTTCCACCATAATAGTGTTTCATATGTTCAAAATTTATCTTATCATCAGTCATATGATGAGAACAACCACTATCAATAATCCATGTATTATTTTTTCTAACATGAGAGATAAGTGCCATTTTATCTTCTTCATTATTAGATTCATCTTTTACAACAATATAGATAATTTCATCATCATCATTGCTATCTTAATCTTTAGCCATAAAACAAGAATTCTTACCTTTGTCCTTATATTATTTGTGTATTTTGAAATCCTTCTTGCCTTTATACTTTCTATTCTTCTTTTCATCTTTGTCTTCTCTATTTGGGTACCTTGCAGCACTGTGACCAACTTCTTCACAAGAAAAATAGATTAGAGGAATTTTACCTTTGTACTTTCATTTGCCTTTGGGATACCTCCTTGTAAGATATGATTCAATGAATTCAAGAGCACTGTCAAAACTATCTTCCTCTTCACTTTTAGATTGTTTTCCTTTAAAATTTGCAACTTTCTTCTTGAGTGACAACATGACTTCAAATGCAAACTCAAGATTATCATACTTATCTAGCTCAAATATTGTTAATCTTCCCACTAGAGCATCCAAGGTTATTTTATTATTTGGATCACATCTCATCTCTTGAATAGATAACAATTTGATTGCATACATGGGAAGAAGGGCTCTAAGTACCTTTCTTACCACTGTCACATCTTCAATTGTCCCTTTAGAGGCTTTGATTGCACTAACACTTGCTTTGATTTTGTCAACATATGTTGCAATATTTTCATCCTCTTTCATCTTCATATGATCAAACTAAACTCTCAAGCTTTCTGCCTTGGTCTGCCTCACATTATCATTTCCTCCATAGATATCTTTTATTTTTTTCCACATCTCATGAGAAGTAGAACATCCTTTGACCTCATCAAATTTAGCATAGTTAAGAGTTGATACAATGTCAATAATCACGATATTATGATATTTATTTCAAGAAATCTCCTTCACAATCATTGTTCCAATAGGAGCCTTATACTTAACATTCTAATATTTTAGACCTAAATCATTGATGGTTTCCATATATATCTTCATAATTTCTTGCCATGACTTGAAGTTATCTTTGTTCAACTTGGGAATCTCTCTCTTATAAGACATCCTGATCTTTATCTTAGGTCTTTGAAACCTTCTCTGTAAGCACCAAACACTTTGATACCAATTGTTGGAAATATAAGAGCAATAACAAAGAGGGAAGGGGTGAATTAGTTACCACTAAAATAAATACTAGATCCTTGAGATGTCAATGCAAAATGTAAACTTTGCTAAAACTGTTGTTACTCGGTTCACACATAGGCACTTAGTTAACACTAACAATATTTTTTAACTCAGCAAGCACTAAAATATGAAATGCTACTTGAAAAATACTGAACATGTAGATATTAAGATATTAAGTGTGCTTAAGCCTAATTAACTTAGTTTCATACACATAAAATAAATAACATGAACATAAGTGACACCAAGATTTAACGTGGAAACCCAATTTGGGAAAAATCACCAATTGTAACTAGTTACTAATTTTCACTCTTATGAAGTGAGCCCTATTAGGATCCAACCCTATTAAAGGTTACAAAACACACTATTAGGTGTGACCCTATTAGAGGATTTAATTACCCTGTTAGGAGTGGCCTTTTTAGAGGTCTTTAGACACTTCAATCTAGAAATGCCACCTTGTAGAGGATTTGGCGAATAGCTATTAAGCCAAATCAATTAAGAGATTTGATACACTACTAAAATGGTTAGATAGTAACAATGATATGACTTGATTGCTGATGCATTTTTATTTCTTATTTTAGATCTCAATTTTGGCTCAAATACTTGATCCTTCTTGATTTGATTAATCTTTTTTGTCCAACAAGGATATTCTGCTTATGCTTCCAATTTGTTTCCTCTAAGCATCTTTCTCTCTATTACGCTCTCTCACATTCAATCCACAAGTTGACCTTATACTTATATTATTAACATTGTCAAGGGGCAGCTTTAATACTACTTATAATAATTAGTATTCATCTCCTCAGTTGACTAGAACAAACAAACAAATCCATTAAACTAAATATGCCAAAACAAGAAAATCCTTTGTTAGCCAATCCTACTCGGTAGACACTAACACTAGAATGATTTTCCTATGTTAGCCAAGTGAACTTGGTTAAAACTATATCTGAACATAGACTTCCTTTGGTAACTTGAGTGAGCCCGGTTAACACTAGTTCCATCCAACTTTGCTTTGTTACCTAAGTGAGTTTGGTTAACACTCAATTTCTAAAAACTTCTCTTCAATGCCTAAGTGAACTCAGTAGACACTACCTTTTGAACTTAGTAAACACTATAATTCTTGATAGATACATGAAACTATCTTTATCACCTGAGTGATCTTGACATACAGTGACTAGTAAAGATATGACATTTTGTGTAACATTGAAGACAATAAACAATTATTCAATTGTTTTCAATAGGACCTTCTTCAATCATTGCAAGGAAACATGCTAACCCTCATATCTATTCTCTACTTGATCATTCTTTCAAAGTTGAAATGATGGTGGATACTTTGATACAATAGTTAGAGGAGGTCACTTTCTCTTTAGACGAGACACTTTAGTCTTTGACACATATTCTAAATCTATCCTTAGTTGATCCCAACTTGTCTTTTTTAGCAGAGTGGCCTATTACACATGATTTGGAGGAGGCACCTTTCAGTTCTGACATGGGGACACTTGAAAATGTTTTAGAGATTCCATATATTTTGAGGCTTCTTTCTATAGATGGTGGAGGCTTCATTGATGCACCTTTAGTTTTCTTTCTTCCTAATGGGAGGAATGTTTTTCTACACTCATGGAGAAATTTCTACATAAAGCTAGGAGCATTTACCATAGTTGTACATTTTACATTGAGGGGGGCTACTTGGTTATCTTTCACTTCTTCCCTCCTATATGAGGATTCTTTATTGTATATGAATGATGTAGTCATAATGGGGTGGGGGGCAGGGGGGTGGTCTTAATTACTCCATCCATCCATGTATCTTTCATTCCTTTTAATCTTTCTTTTTGTGGGAGGGTGTTTCCCATGAGGTTTTAACTCTTTCTCCATTTTATGAGAGATCACATTGCATTTTTTTTTCTTGGGTATTACACATGGGTACCTAATATGGCCTACCAGCTAGAACCCATGTTTCATTGTCATCCATCTTTTAAGGGGGGTTTTGGTGTAGTTAAATATTACTAATTACACTTTACTTAAGTTTACTTAGGATGATGCGTTTTCAATTTAGTTGTCATATAGGAACATATGAGTTTTCAATTTAGTTGAGCACATGTTGTCTCATGTGTCTCTTTTTGTGATACATATTTGTGTTCTCATCCTCTCAGAGTTGCACATACTTTTATGTACAATGTAGGATAATCTACCTTTGGTAGACATGTTCTTAGTTTTTATGCTTATCACTTGTATCAATCCTAGTTATCTTGCACATCCTATATATTTAGGCACATATGCATGTATTATATATGAAATCCATTACCCATTATTATTTAATCATAAATAAATTAAGTAATTTGAGGATCATATCATTTCTCTCTCTTGTGCTATCAATTGAGCTTCTAGATGTTGGAATTTTCATTCTTTTCCTTGGGAAAGTTTTTATAATGAGAATTCAAGTAGTTTGGATGAAGATTAATATGTGAAGAAAAATTATCCTAAGAAATAATCAGATAGCACTAATTTTTTATTAAGAAGTAGAGTTAGAAGGATCACAAGAGCAAATGAATATATGGAGAATATAATCAAGTGGAAAGTCAAGCTAGTAGAATACTCTTCATAGATTTCCAAGACTAAGTTTATAGATTATTCTCAAACATTATTATTAGAGTTTCATTTTCTTAACAATACTTGACATCTAATGTAGGAGCATTTTGGGTTTAGAGTAATTTTGGATCAACCAAAAATATATGATCAATTTTCCATGTTTTGTCAGTTTTTAGTGTATTTGATTGTTTCAGTGATCCTTTGTTTGATTGATTAAATTTTTTATAAAGTTCAAAGTATGATCTTGACCTAGTCTGGTTCTTATTCCTAGGTTTGGAACTCATTTGACTTCTTGTTGCTTAGTTTAAGATTCATATTCTCTTGGGTAGTATGTTCTTGCCATTTTCATGTTTATTGGCATATTTCAATCTTGTGATGGAAATATATGATTATGGATATTTGGTGACCATTCTAAAATGTTCTTAGATCATGTGAAGACCTAAATATGGGTCTACATGGTTTAAAACATGTTATGTGATTTTTTTAATATGATTTAGAATGAAACCTATTTTATGTAATATATTTCCTATTATTTGGGTATGTTCTTGATCTTTGAGGTTTAACTACATGTTGTGATGCCTATGTATTATTATATAATATGTCATTAGGGGTATCTATTCCTCAATAAAAGTTTTATTCTCTAGAACTGGATCTATTTTATTTGACTAAATATTGTAAGAATGAATGTGTGAAATGACATGTAAGAGGATTAATTGATAAAACTATGTAAATATATTTGTTTGTTAATAAAGGATAACATTTCTTGGTTCTCTCCAAATTTGTGTTGTTTTTATTATGCCTTCTTTTTTTGTATGATTGGAATATTCTCCTTAAGGTCTCTTTGATTGGGGACTACATCAAGATAGCTCTTAAAGATCAGCATAAAACTACATTCAAGGTACATATTTTTAGAATTTGGTGCCATTTGTTCTTAAAAATGTAGGTGCTACCTACCAAAGAGCCATGAAAACAAATTTTTATTACATGATCCAAAACTATGGAATATTATGTGGATGACATATAAGAAAAGTCCAAACTTTGAGAAATACACTTGTCTATGTTGGGACCTTTTTGATAAGCTAAAAGAATTAAAGGTTAAATTGAACCCAAGGAAGTGTACTTTTCAAGTTACATTGGGAAAACTCCTAGGATTTATAGTTTTACATAGAGGCATTAAAGTGGACCTAGAGGAAGTCAAAAAAATACTACACTTGCCTCCTCCTACAAATATTAAAAAATCTAGAGGCCTTCAAGGAAGATTGTAGTCAATCAAGGGATTTTAAACTTAATTAGCTAATAAGTGTCACCCATTAAAAAAGTTATTACATAAAGGAGTATATTTTGTCTTGATATAAAAATTAAAGTAAGTGGAGGAGTTAGCTTATTCCTTTCACGAGCTTTCTTTTAGTTTGAGTGCCTATAAATCCAAAGTGGTGCCGTTCACTTAACTATTCTTCTGAGATAGATGGGTTAGCTAGTAAATAGAAAAAGGAGGGATGAGAGGGCTGAGATAGAATATATAGGGCCAGCCAATATAAAAATAGATTTTCAAGAATAATTTATTAAGTCCTTTAGTTTTAGTTCAACAAACTCTTGGTAGACCACTTCTACTTTATATTTAAACAATAGATTCAACATTATGAGCTCTCTCAACAAAACATGATGTAAAATAAAGAGAGAGATCTTGATATTAGATCATTCAAACATTAGATGGGTATGAGATTAGTTATTTGGATATAGAAAAGTCACGTCTTGCAATGGTATTCACTTCTTAGAAGTTGAGATATTAAATGCTAATTCATTAGACCAATTTCATTTTTGACATAGATCTACTAAAATATCTACTAAGAAACTAAACATTAAGTATAATAATTTCCAAACGAGGCATGATTTTGAGTCTATTTGACATAGAGTATGTGGATAGAAAATCCGTAAAAGAATAATTAATATCTAGTAAACTAGCATAAGTTCCCATACCAAATCACAAGTCTATTATATTAGTATTACCTAATTAGTCAATCATCACCATTTAAGCATTGACTATATAAGTATGGAAGTTATTCTTTGATGGATCTTTACAATCCATGGTGTAAAAGTATGAATTATTTTTATCACTTCGCAAGGATATGCAACTTCTAAATATTTTTGTCTTAATTTCTCATGGAAAAATAATATAAATGAATATGAAGCTCTAGTCATTGGACTAAAGCCTTCAACTCAATAGAGAATCAAAAATTAAAAAGTATATGGTGATTCCAGGCCAAGTGCACAAAGTTGTGGTACCAAAAGGGGGGTATAATATGCCACTTTCTTTTTCCTTATGAAATCAATGATTTCTAAACTTAGACAAGAATTTGAAGATAGTTACACTAAAAAATCAAGATATGACAAGAATAAAAATTGTATTCCTTTGAATCTAGTTTCTAAACTACTATTTTTTTAAAATGGTGAAGTTTAAGGCCCTCAAAAAAAGGGGCCACAAAAATTGGTACAAATTTTCAATAAAAACATAACATAGTATGAAGTGTGGTCCCCCTAAAATCTTTTTTTTTTTTTTTGTAAATCCTTTAATCGCTCTCGTAAGAAGTTAGCTAGCACTATGTAGCTTATCCCATATTTCTTAGGTTATATATATATATATATATATATTACAAATTTTATTAGTGAATACATCCCAAAAATGTGAAATATTTGTGTGCTCCACCTAAAAATTATTGAGAACTAGTCAAAAATCAAAACCTCTTTTTTTAAAAAGTGTGTAGAACTGAGTTTATTTAAATTTTTTTTTTTTTTTTTTTGCAAAAGCCAATTAATGAGACGAAATCTAATCCCAAAATAGTACACGTTAGTTTTTGAGAAAAAATGGACATGCATATAAAATAAATTATAGTTGAAAGTCTTAAAATAGTCTAAATTCAAAATAAATTATATGATTATATAGCTAATATAGAGATCTAAAATGTCATGTAACCTGATTTTATCGATATTCAACCATAAATAAACCTGATGGAGTAATCCATTTTTTGATATGCTTGCTAGAAAACACATATAAGATAAAAATATAGTAGTTTAACTAACACACACACACACACACACACACACACACACACACACACACACACACACACACACACACACACACACACACACACACACACACACACACACACACACACACACACACACACACACACACACACTATACAGAGCACAAACTCACATACTATAGTGAGAACAAACTCACACACTATAGTGCATACTCCCACATCAATAAATAAAGACTAGAAAATGCTTTTAGATAGGGAACACTCATGTCAATTTGAGCATTGGGATTAGATACATAAAATATAAAATATATCACTAAAATATAAAATTTAGGTACACTCATGCCAATTTGAGCTCTCTCTCTCTCTCTCTCTCTCTCTCTCTCTCTCTCTCTCTCTCTCTCTCTCTCTCTCTCTCTCTCTCTCCCCCTCCCTTAGATATATTATATGATAAAATGGGTCACAAGGGATCATAAGATATCTTGTGAGCCCTTTTGACCCATTCAGAGCATTATATATGTACTAATGGATCCTTAGAATCCTTAAAATAAACATTATTCAATTTAATGGATCAAAAGGGGTCATAGGGTAACCTACAACCACTTTTGACCCATTTGACCCATTATATGCTTGTTAAGGGGTCCCTTGCCCCCTCAAGACACACATTATGTGATTGAATGGGTCAAAAAGGGTTATAGATTACTCTATGACCATTTTTGACCCATTGTAACATTAAGATATGTGTTAAGAGATCCCTAGACCATTTTGAACATAATTATATGATCAAATAGGTCTTCAAAGGGGTAAAAGGGTACCCTATGATGCCTTTTGACCCATTTGAACAATTATATATGTATTAAGGGGTCCTTAGACCCCTTAAAATAAATATCATATGATTTAATGGATCAAAGGGGTGATAAAGTACCCTAAGACCTCTTTTGAACCATTCAAACCATTATATGTGTGTGAAGGGGTCCTTATACCCCCTTTTAACCCATTAGACAATATTATATGTGTGAATGGGTATATAAACCCTTTTAGACATGCATTATGTGATCCAATAGGTCAAAAGGAGTCATAGGGTACTCTATGATCCCTTTTGACTACTTTGAAACACTATATGACTATTAAGGGCTATGATGACCCCTTAAGACACACTTTATGCAGTCAAATGGATCATAGGATATTCTATAGCCTCTTTTTACCTATTCAAACCATTATATGTGTTATAAGGGGGTCCTTAGACCCCTTAAGAAATAAACTATGCAATCAAATGGGTCAAAAGGGATCATAGGGTACCCTATAACTCCTTTTGACCCATTTGAACCATTATAAATGTACTTAGGGGTCCTTAGGCCTTTAAGATACACATTATGTAGTTGAATGGGTCAAAAGGGGCTATAGAGTACCCTATAACACATTTTCATCCATTTGAACCATGGTATGTATGCTAAGGGGTCCTTAAATCCCTTAAGGCACACATTATGTGATCAAATAAGACAAAAGGGGTCAGAGGGTAGCCTATGAGATCTTTTGACCCATTTGAACCATTATATGTGTGCTAAAGGGTCCTCAAACCCCTTAAGAAGCATATTATATAATAAAATAGATCAAATGGGGTAATAGGGTACCCAAAGACACCATTTTATCCATTCAAACCATTATTTGTGCTAAGGGAACCTTGGACCCCTTATGACACAAATCATGCAATAAAATGGGTCATAGGGTAACCTATGATCCGTTTAAAACATTTTAATTATAAAATGTGTACTAATGGGTTCTTAAACCCCTTAGGAAACACATTGAATGATTGAATGTGTCAAAATAGGCTATAGAAAACACTATGACCCCTTTTGACCCATTCAATCATATCATATGTGTTAAGGGGTCCTCAGATTACTTAAGAGACACATTATATGATCTAGTAGGTTAAAATGGGTCATAAGGTAACTTATGACCTCTTTTAACCCAATCAAACAATTATGTATGTTTTGAGGGGTCTTAGGACACCTTAAGACATACATTATGCTTTTGAATGGGTTAAAAGTGGTCAATGAATACCCTATGTTTCCTTTTAACCTATTCAAATCATTATATGTGTGCTAATATGTTCTTAGACACTTTAAGATACATATTATAATATCAAGTGGGTCAAAATGGATCACAAGGTACCCTATGACCTCTTTTGATCCATTGGATCCATTACATCTATGTTAAGGGGTTTGAGAACCCCTTAAGACATATATTATGCAATCAAATAGGTCAAAAGTTGTGATGTATTACCATTAGACATACTTTGACCCATTTAATAGCATTGTGTGTGATGAGGGATCCTCAAACCCCTTACAACAAAAATTGTGTGATCCAAATGGGTCAAAAGGGATTCTAGGGTTCCCTATGTCTCCTTTTGACCAATTCAAAACATTATATGTATGATAAAGGGTCCTTAGACCACTTTTGACATATTATGTGATCTGATGGGTCAAAATGAGTTGTATGGTACCTTATGACCCAATCAAACCATTATATGTGTGTTAAGTGGTCTATAAACCCCTTAAAACAACATTATACAATAAAGTGGGTCAAAAGGGGTCATAGGGTTTTCTATGACCTATTTTGACCCACTAGATCCATTATATGTGTGCTAAGGGGATTGAGGGCCCCTTAAGACATACATTGTGCTATTAGATATGTAAAAAGTGGTCATAGGGTACCCTCTGATCCCTTTTAACTCATTCAAATCATTATATGTGTGCTAGCTAGTTCATAGACCCCATAAGACACATATTACATGATCAAATGTGCCAAAAGGGGTCACAAGGTACCCTATGACCCCTTATAAGCCATTTTATCATATTAAGTGTGCTAAGGGGTCCTCTAAGACACACATTTGTGATCAAAGGGGTCATAGGATACCATATAAGCTATTTTGAACCACTCAAACCATTATACATATGGCCAAAGGGCTCCTTACACTCCTTAAAACACAAATTATGAGATCAAATGGGTTATAGGGTATTCTATTTCACTTTTTACCTATTGGATCCATTATAGGTGTGCTAAGGGGTCCTTAAACCCTTTATAACATACACAACTTGAAAATTTAGAATTTTTTTATATAGAAATATATTATGTTAGAAATTTACAAAGTTCTCTTGTGCTATAGTGTGCTAGCACTATTTTGAATTTTCTTGAGCCTATAGTTCATGCTATTTGAACCATAGTGTGATTACACAATATTGTGATCATGGTATTATGTAATCATACTATGCTTCAGATTGGAAAAAAATGAAATTGATATCTTTTTAGTCCACAACTTTGTGCACTTAACCTCCATGTTTTCTACCAGTCAAGTTAATGATGAATTCATGATCAAAGTTTTGAGATTATATGTGTTGCACACATTCCATAATATTGTTTATATTGTATTATTTAATTTTATTATGTAATGTTGTATCTAGGAGTACCTAGATGGATGTGCAACATGGAGAGATTCCCATGGGATATACTAGATGAGTTGTATTGTAACATTGTGATAGTATTTGATGTAATTATTTAATATTGGGGAAAAGAATTAAATGTCCAGTATTAAATGTGGGGTCAATGGTTTATGTAATACCGCTTGGTGGTTTCGTGGGACTTTTTACTATATAAGAAATTACAAGGGCAGTTGTAGAGACAAGGAAAAATAATCCAAAAGAAAAAAAAGTCGAGAAGGATAAGGCTTGACAAGTTAGGGGGAGCATTTGTGAAGGTTGGAATCATGACATGGGATGTGTGGATTCATGCTTGTTCACTATTGGAAATATTATGACAGGCTAAGTTACTAAGAGGGGAGGGGTGAATTAGTAACTTATAAAAATTTATCTTAATTAATGTAATTAATCCTTTATGTGAATTCTAATCTAACTGCATGCATGAGAAACAAAAAATATGAAAGCATACACAATGCTTTAACACACAATATTTGGTGACCCAAAAACCTTCCAAATAGAAAGTAAACCTAGGGTGGGGATGATATTGTAGATGCTCAAAAATGGTTTGCATCTATAGTTTTGTCACTTCTTCATACTAATTTGTCACATTTTCTCATTCTACTAACTTCGATCTTTTGGACAAAATTGATCATACCTTATCATTTGTATCCTTCTTCACATCAATTTCATGTCATTTCAAAATCATTTTGTATCAACTCAAAACCATTTCATATCAACTCAGAATCACCCCAAATCAACTCGAAATCACTTGGAATCAGTCCTAATCAACCCAAAGCATATCAAACATCCCAAATCAATCATCATTTATCTGATCCTAGGTATTTTTGTGGCTTTCAGTGCCTTAGAAACCTATCAAGCTAACAATCTTATCAATCTGACCTTAGTATTGTCGTGGCTCTCAGTGCTAGGTCAAACTATCATTCATATCATCTGATCTTTGATGTTGTTGAGGCTTTCAATGTTAGATCATGGCATCATCAACCATTTTAATAATATTGAAAGTGTTTGTTGATGTTATTATCAACCTTATCAATCAACCTCAATACTGTAGCATTTGTAATGTCAGTTATATGTTACGTATCAATCAATTCATGTCATGTGTCCTTGGCATGTTATCAACTTTAATCAATCAATCTAACCATGGCTTTGGTCTACCTATCACCATCCTAGTCAATTTCTGATATCATCATCACATTTTCATCAAAGGATACGGTTGCATTCACTGAATCAATTTGGCCAATCATTTACTAATTTTCTCTATAGGATTAAATAACCCATAATTTAATCCTATTATTCCTTCTAATTATTCTTCCTAATTATCATCATCAATTAATTAATTATATTAATTAATTGGTTCATCATTTGCAAACCATGGAAATTCTTAATTTCCTAAGTTCCATTTTCCATCATTAATTCCATTTTTAACTAATTGTTATTTTGTCAAATAAAAGGATTTTTAATTCAAATATTCCATAAAATATTGCATCATAGTGACACTTGGATATGACACCTCGTGGATTCTCCTTTGACACTTGGATAAGATTTGTCATAATCAAATATTCTTATTCTCTTACGCATGTCCCTATTTGGCTTCTTTGTTGTAGATTCTTGGATTTAAGTGGGTTGAGGTGTCTTATGACAAATCATAGATTCTCTTACACATTTAGCCAAGTTTGACTTCCATGTGTCATAGAATCTTATACTTGGCATCTTTTGTCATATGCATCATGGATTCTCAAAGGAATCTCTTGCTACATTGCATATCTATGGGTGAAAAATCCAATGCTCTCATCCTCCATGCCCATTATAAAATGAGAACTCTTTCTCTCATTTCCACTCCTTAAGGTCTTTGTCCTAACTCTTGAGTCCTTAGCTCCTAATTCTTGAGTCCTTAGATCCTTAGCTTCTTTGCATTTTCACACCATTTTCTCTCAAAGCTTAAATAAAAACTTCAAGTATTATCATGGCATTATCTATATCATAGGATTTTGCTTCAATTTTGTGTGCACTATAGGAAAATTTGGAGCTACAATCATTTGGAGAAGAATGAAGGACACGAGAGCTACAAATGAAAGAGGGGGTTTCTATTGCTTTCTTTATTAGTTTGGCTTTCATATTAGACTAGTGGGTGCTAATGTATGATTATTGAGTTTTGTCATTTTCTCATAGCATGTTATATATTTAACCCATTTTCTAGTGCACTTGGCACTCTCAGGGTGCATTTGGGCACCTGTAGGACCATTTTGGCCTTCCAAACTACACTTTGCAACCCTAAAATTGCATCTAGGAGCCTCTGTACCTCCCCATTCTAGACTTGACCCAAAACCACATCTTGCACCCAAAACCCAATTTTTCATCATAGGAATTGTCCATATCACATATCTTCTCAGCATCACCACCATTTTGAGTCCCCAAAACATCATTTTGAACCCCCAAAACCTTTGAATTTAGTTAAAAATCTAGATAAAGTATGAGTCTTAGAGTATCTCCTAGCATTGACAGATAATGGATCTTGAATATTCTTTTTATCTTTTCTTATCACTTTCTTTGGTCAAAATATATCTATGTCTTGATAGATTTTACCTTGTCATCTTTTATCAATTTGGTCTTTTCATCTTTTATCACTTTTTTGGGTCAAGATCCAAAGTCCTTTATCACAAGGTTAAGCTCCTAGATAAAATACTTTCTAAAGGTTTTACCTAAATTCAAAACTTTTCATATACCCTTGTCATAGCATAATCATATCCCTAAACATCATTTTGACTTACCCTAGTGGTATATCCCTTTCATTAATCAAAATCCTTAGCATCATTTTCATTACCAAACCCTATCAAAGTGTCCATCAACCAAATTGCCTTCTTGATCATTTACCCCCATTTTGCGTATCCAAAACATCATTATCAACCCTTGGAAACCATCCTTTCCATAGTCTATCTTCCATACATGAACCTTTGGCACCCTTACCAAGTCCAAAACATAACCCTAATTGTCATTTTGCATACCTTAGAGTCATTTTCATCCCCTCTAGTCAAACTTCAAAATGGCACCTTGCATTTGCATTTGAATCATATCCCTAGCACACTTGCACTTTGCACATCAAAAACCTAGTTCATTTAGCATTTCCTCACATTTCATAACATCCCTATACACTTAAAAATCCCAAAAATACTGATATCTTGCATACCCACATCTTAATTATCAAGTTTTGACCTCTTTTACCAATTGTAACCCTATTTTACCAATTACAACCCTGTTTTACCAACTGCACACTTTAGGTGTGCAATTGGTGTTTTTAGGGTGTAGTTGGTAGTTTAGGTGTACACTCAGGAGGTAGAAAGTCCATTTAGGTTTCCCTCCAATGCATCTACATTCTTAGGTATCATGCCAACACTTACTAGGACAAAATTAGCCCAGAGACCTGAAGAACTTTATCAACCTTTGTTTTCTGAGGCACAAGAACAACCAAAACCTCATCCAAGATAGAAAAGGAGCAAGAAAACCCAAATTTTTTTTGATGAAGACCAAATCAAGGAATCACAACCATTACTTGCAGACCCCTTGAACATGTATCTACAAGATCATCATACTCAAGCTATGGCACAACAAACCTTGAACAATGCACCTACCATGAGATTTCCTCCAAAAAATTCCCCCACACATGGGATGGTTCAATGGAGTCTTGACTTTGAACCTATATTCATGCCAATACTACCAAGAGGAGAGAGTATACCAACCACACCTAAAGATGAACAATCACACTCCTTTGAATTTAGCCAACCTAACACAAGTACCTTCAACTATAACACATCAAACATACAACAAGGTACTATACACTTAACTGATGAATCTAACACTGACTATGGCATCACTAATGAGGAAATGGCTAGGGCATGTCAAGAAATTATTTTTTGCAAGAACTTTAAACTTTTGGCAGCCCAAGAAAATGTCAAATTCAACCCAAATGTGGAAGGACCTAAGTCCAAACATCAAACCAACACAACCATTGAAAACATACAACCCATGATCAATTTGGACTTAGATAAGGGAAAACAACCTTTGGAGTTTTCAAACATGATAATGGCACCTATAAGGTCCCATCAAGAATCAACCATCAAAATCCTCCAAAGTACATTTGAACACATCAATATTAACCCCTTGTTCGATGAAATACCACCAATTCCTAAACACCACAAAAGGACATTAAGACTTTATTTTAGTCACATGATGCAACAACAAGATGCACCTAAAGGGACTTGTGATCTAGGGATGCTAGACATACCTTCTTTGGAAGAAAATCAACAAAGTGCACCTTTTCTCCTAACCCTACCAAGTGGTATGACATCAAATGTTACGAAGCCTCCCATGAGTACACTATGTGCAACATCTGCTACAACAATCCCTATTGATACACAAAGGAAAATCCTTATTGAAATTACACCTATTCCCAATAGGAACACTTCTCATAGTCAAGTCAATATGCTGTCACAAGGAGGAACCTCTAACACACAAAGGAGCCAAAGCAATAATACCAACATGATGATCACTTCTCAAGGACATAACTAACTACCCCAACAACATCAACCTGTGATAGTCCAAGGACCCAATCTTTCCAACACACATCCAACGTATCAACAAAAAAATCAACCACCACAACAACAACCTTAAGTGATGCAAACATCCAACATCCCTAATACATGGTCCAACATAAACCCACTTGACCTCCATACAATCTATCAACAAAAATTCCAACAACAACAAGCAATGTTTGCTAAACAACAAGAGCAACTCAAGCAACAGTTGGAATACCAAAGATGCCTTGAGTAAAAAATCACATACCAACAAAATTTGTTACAACAACAACTAGTGCCACAACAACCTCAAAAAATACCTCGACAAAAACAAGCACGTACATGGTCTCACATACAACCAAGAAAGGTATCCCAACAACAACCACAACACATGGCACAACAACAACACATGGTACAACAATCACAATCAATTCAAGAAAAAGTGCCACATCGAAACCACAACAAGTTCCCCAACAATAGGGACCCTTCTATCTTCGAGGTACCAACATACCTCCACCACCTACTGACACATCACCAAACTCATCAGATATAGAAATGTTAGAACTGAGTAGACATAGGTCCCACCACAACAAATGGTCTACCCATAGGCACAAAGGACTTGAAGGAAAGACTATCATGCAAAATCCCAATGAAGAGTTATTACAACAATTCAAACAACTTTCCAAGCAAGTTGAGGCACTGGGAGTCCAAAAGAAATAGGCTCTATATACAAAAAGGGACCTATGTCCTAATCCATTTGACAAAAGTTTGTATATGCCTCCATTCCCAAAACACATTGAGGCTCCAAGGTTTGAAAAATACCGAGGAAAAAGCAACCCTGTTGATCATATTAGAGAATTTTGTGCTTTATGTACAAAAGTCAGTGATGAGCCCACCTCATGAGATTATTCCCTCATTTTCTAGGTGGGCCCACACTTGAATGGTACTCCAAACTTCCTGATAATATCAAATCTTGGTTGGAACTCATAGATAAGTTCATCTCCCACTTTGCCTTTAACATTACAAATGAGGTGACACTTTCTGATTTATGCTCGACCAAACAGAAGATAGGAGAACCATTTATCACATTCTTACTACGTTGGAGAAGCTTAGTTAGTCAATGCTCACTAGACATCACTGAAGAACAAAAAGTAAACTTATGCATTGAAAACCTAGTCCCAGACTTAATGTTTAAACTCAAAATCAAGAGTCCAAGCACCATTTCTAAACTAATGAAAAAAGGGGCTAGTATTGAAGATGTTTTTATCCGTAAGGGAATCCTCAAGATAAACAAGGAGAACACAAACACTAGTTCCTCTAATGACAAGCCAAAATTTTTCTCCAAAAACAAGAATGTGACTAATGATGACATTGTAGACACATGAACAATTAGCACAACACAACCTCAACTAACTTTGAAAGGTGCAAATCCTACAAATTCACAAAATCCTAATCAAACATCAGCCCCATAATAGAAGACTAAGAGTTCCACGTAAGAAAAACCTCAGAGACATCCTAGAACCAAGGATAGAAAATTCACACCATTGGGAATACCACTTGAGATTGTATTACAACAATTACTAAGTAATAACTTCCTATAGCTACCCCCAATCAAAGATGAACCATTAACTAAAGTAGAATGGTGGGATGACAAGAAGTACTGTGATTACCATCTCACCAAAGGACATAAGACTTCATCATGCTTCCAATTGAAACATGCAATACAAAACCTTATTGATGATGGTGTAATCATGATTGATCCATCACTATTAGCATCCAAATTTGACCATACTATATTCAAAGATCCTTTGGATAATCACGACAAAGAGAAACCCTCAAGTTCAAACTCAAACACACAAGGTAATGTGAATTACAAATGCACCGGATATGACTACACCATCAATCGCTTTAATGAGTCTAATTATTGCATATCCAAATTCACATTGAAGGCTAAAGACCCTCATTGAACTATCACTACATGCTGTAGCAAGATCACCCTACCTAGAGCCCCATCTAGACCTACTGCTTCTACTAGACTTGCTGCACTTGCTTCATCTAATTATAGCCTTGTTGAATAGCTCGGCAAGACCCCTACACAAATATCCATTTTGGACCTACTGTGTACATCTCCCCAACATCAAAAGATCTTGGATCAAGCCCTTAAAGAGTCAGTAGTCCCAGATAACATTGATGTTGCCTAATTCCAAGCCATGGTTGGGAACCTATTTGCGTCACAACATATCACTCTTTCCCCTCGAGATATTCCTAAAGACAAACCCAACCACAATGATCCCCTCCACCTTGAAGTCTTTGTTCACAATGTTAAAGTCAGATGCATCTTGATAGATGGAGGAGCAGGATTGAATATTTGTACACTTAAAGTAGTCAAAGGTTTGGGTTATTCTAAAATTGATGTGAATCCCTCTCGAAGGATCACAATCAAAGCCTATGATGATGGTGAACGTTTCTCTATAGGGGTTATAATCTTACCTATCAAAGTTAGTCTAGCTACTAAGAACACTTTATTCTAGGTCCTAGATATAGAAATGAACTACAATATGATACTAGGCCACCCATAGATCCATGCTATGAAAGAAGTTCCTTCTACATGCCACCAATGCCTAAAGTTCTCCTATAATAATATAAAGGTAACCATCCTGGTTGATCTAGATCCCTTCTAGTTTTGTGCCAATGTTAGAGGAACCACTACATACTAGGTCCCAACAAACCATGCAACAAATCCCCTAGAGTCCTCCAAGTATGTTGATCCTTCCATGCTCACACCCGCATCCAAAGGAAAGCTTAAAATACAAGACCAAGGTTGTGGTGAGTACTCCATGTCTCATGCCTTTCACATTGGGAAACTTCCTTTATCCCCCAAGTCATACGGTAAACCTCATCTTATACAGAACAAGCCTAAGTTTGCACATCAAAAGAGACCTTCTATGGCGTTCACTAGTGGAGGTGGGCTACATGAAGAACGGGTCTATGAAAACACCTCTACATGGATTGAAAAGGCTAAAGTAGAACAAGAAATTACTCCCATATCCCCTGACATGTATGGACCTGGATTCACCATCATGCAAAAAAAGGGATATGATGGATGTAGTGACCTGGGACTCCAAAAGCAAGGCATTGTTCAACCCATCACTACATCAAGATGACCTCGTAGCTTGGGACTTGGATTCGAACCATTTGTTTTGGGTCTTCCTAATATTGAGTCATCCTCATTTGAGGAGGTGAATGCTTCAAATGATGACAAGGCATCTGAGAACAACCAACCCAAACCCATCCAATCTGTATTTAACATTGACAATTTTGATACCTCCCTCAGTATTGATCATATGTTTGCAGACTTGGATAGCCTACTTATGGAGGATAAATATTTCAATCCACCTATCACTCAAACCAATTCTTCACCTTGGATCAAAACATTCTAGCAACCAAGCCCTCATGCTTCTGAACATGATCTTGATGACATCACTGGAGCAGATATCCATATATATGCCTTTGACCAAAGCTTGTTCAACACCGATGATGGCATTTCCTTAATTTTCTCTGAACTTATTGATTGAGACAAACAAGGACCACCAATGTTTGACTAGTTTGAAAATGATGATGCCATCATAGAATTCTTTGAGCTCCGTGAAGATGTACCACAATTGATCACAAGTCTAGATTTTCCATTGATCTCAACATCATGGCACATTTTGGGGAGTCAACTCCATCTTCTAGTCGCAAAATTGAGAAAGTAACAAAAATAGATACAAGTAGGTCTCTTGGTGAAAATTGAAAGGTTCCATTAGACAATGAAAAAGTAAAAATAAAGGATGTATCCAAGGGTGAAAACCTCTCTAAGGTTCCCGAGGATGGAAGATTGAACATACCCCCATTAAAGGAAAGGTCAACGTTACTTGTGGAGATGATAGAAGAGATTAATATGGGAGCTCCTAACAACCCCAAAGTCATACACTTTGTAGCCTCATTATCAATAGAAGAAAAGGATGAATTTGTTAGCTTCTTCCTAGAGAGGTAGATCAACTTTGCCTGGTCTTATGCAAACATGCTCGAATTAGATCCTAAACTAGTCCTTCATCACTTGCCACTAAAACTAGGAATGAAACTAGTAAAGCAATGTTGAGAAAAATGCATCCTCATGTTGCTCTCCTTGTCAAAGCTAAATTGAAGAACCTATTGGATGCCAGCTTCATAAGACCCATTAATTATGTAGAGAGGATATCTAATCTAGTACTAGTAAGAAAACACTCTAGGGGCATCTGCATATGCAATGACTTTCATGATCTTAACAAGGCATGTCCTAAGGATGATTTTCCTTTACCTAACATAGATATCATTGTAGACATGACAGCTAGGTATGAGATGCTATTGCTAATGGATGGTTTTCTTGGCTATAATAAGATAAGAATAGCCCCTGAAGATCAACACAAGACAACTTTTACATGCCCTTGGGGAACATATTGCTGGAATGTCATGCCATTTGGTCTTAAAAATGTTGGGGCAACATATCAAAGAGTAATGACCACCATCTTTCATGATTTCATGCACATCCTCATGGAAGACTATGTTGATGATTTACTTTGCAAAACCTATAAAAGGAAGATCATTTGGGAACCCTAGATTAGATATTCACCAAAATGGAAAGCTATAAGCTTTGTCTAAATCCAAAATAATTTGTATTTGGAGTTGTCTCTGGAAAGCTCCTAGGCTAGATTGTTTCTCAATGAGGTATTGAAGTGGATCCTAAAAAAGTAAAAGAAATACTTGACATGCCTCCTCCAAAAAATCTAAAAGCCTTAAGAGGACTACAAGGAAGACTACAGTCTATCCACAAATTCATTGCACAACTGGCAGATAAGTGTCACTCCTTTCAACATCTCTTATGTAAAGGAGTATCCTTTCAATGGAATAAGTAGTGCCAAGAATCTTTCCAACAACTCAAGGATTATCTTCTACATCCACCAGTTTTAATGGCTCCTATTCTAGGCAAACCATTCATCTTATATATATCTACTATAGATACAACATTAGGAGCTCTCTTAGCACAAAATTATGAACAAGGAAGAGAGCGAGCCATATATTACATCGGTAGAACACTTGTGGGCTATGAGCTAAATTATTCACTAACTGAGTGAGCATGCCTTGCTGTTGTCTTTGCAGCCCAAAAGCTTAGACATTACATGCTCTATTAGAAAACATTTCTCATCTCTAAGATTGACCCATTGAAATAACTCCTCAACAAAGCTACTCTCATAGGACACTTAGCCAAATGTGTCATGGTCCTTAGTGAATTTGACATAGAATATGTAGACAGAAAGGTAATCAAAGGGCAAGTGATAGTAGATCAATTAGCAGAAGCCCCTATGTCAGATGATCATCCTATGTTGATAGAATTTCTAGATGAAGCCATATTTCACATGGATATAGCTAAGGAATGGAAGCTTTATTTTGATGGATCACATACACAAAATGGTTTACGAGTTGGCATCATGTTTATCACTCCTCAAGGAGACATAATCCCCAAGTCATATAGAATTGCATTCCACTGTACAAACAACATAGAAGAATAAGAGGCACTAATCATAGGGCTCAAGATAGCCATCCAATGGAACATTCAAAATTTACAAGTCTTTGGGGATTCCCAATTGGTCATCAACCAAGTCAATGATGACTATGAGACCAAAGATAATAAAATAATGCCCTACAAGCAGATGGTAGACTTCATTAGGTCTAAATTTGTTACTATCTCTTTCCATTAGCTACCAAGAATACACAACAAGCAAGCTGATGCTATGGCTACCATCACTTCTATGATTGATATGCCTCAAAATGTGGAACGCTGTGAATTCCTTGTTGAGCAACTTTTGATTCTAGCATTTGAGCTCCCTCAATCTGAGTTTGTGTGTGAACTTGTTGGTCCCAATTCTCCTTGGTATCAAGACATTTATAATTACCTACATGCCGAAATCCTACCACCCAACTTATCCAAAAATGACCGTCGAGCCTTTATCCATCAAGTTGCTAGATATGTCATCATCGGTGACACCTTTTATAAGAGATCCTTTGACCAAACCCTTCTTAGATGCCTTGACTCACAAGAAGCTGAAACTACCTTGCATGAGGTTCATGAAGGTATATGTGGAGGCCATTTCAATGGTCTGAGTCTAGCCAAGAAACTTGTTAGAGCTAGGTACTTTTGGCCTACCATGGAACATAATGCCCATGACTTTGCCAAAACATGTCATAAGCGTCAAATATATAGAAATCTAATCCATGCACCAACACACGAATTATAGCCAACCATATCACCAGGGCCCTTTTCACAATGGGCATTTGATCTTATTGGAGCTATTTCTCCTCCATCCTCTGATAGTCATAAGCTCATTATCATAGCAACAAAATATTTTACCAAGTGGGTTGAAGCTGTCCCTTTGACCTTCACCACTGGCAAGTAGATCTCAAGGTTTATTCTAAACTACATCATATATCAGTACGAATTCCTCTTGGCTATTATTACTGACCATGGTATTCCATTTCAAAACAAAGATGTAGATAAGCTTTGTGAGAAAGTACAACATATACCATGGATATTCTAGTACTTACCATCCACAGAGAAATGGCCAAGCAGAAGCATTTAACAAGACCATTGTTAAGATTCTCCAAAAGACTGTCAATGATTTAGGCTGAGACTGGCACCTCCAACTAAATCTAGCTCTTTGGGCATATCCAACAAGTGTCCGTGCTCCTATTGGCACAACACTATACTCTCTTGTCTATGGCACTGAGGCCATCCTTCCCATTGAAGTTGAAATTCCATCATTAAGAGTATCCCTAAAAGATGTTGTTGATGATGAAAACTACTGAATATCTAGACTTAATGAGCTGGAAATGCTTGATGAACAAAGACAAGCTGCCTTGACACATTTGCAAGCTTACCAAAATTGAATCAAACACAGTTATAACAAGAAAGTTTGAGGTCATCATTTTGAGGTTGGTGATCTAGTCCTAAAGATGAACTACAAGACACCGTAGCATAGAGAAAAACAAGGTTAATTTGAGCCAAATTGGGAAGGACCTTATGTAGTTACTACATCTTCTGGATCTGGAGTATATCAGCTCACAACTCTAGAGGGTGAACCATTGCCCATGTCCATCAATAATATGCATCTTCACAAGTACTACACTTAATTTTGTCTAAAAGTCATGAAAAAATACCAAAAAAATTGAAAAATTTCATGAAAAAATATCAAAAAAAGAAGCAAAAAGTCATGAAAAAAGAAAAGAAAAAAGTGAAAAAAGTCACAAAAAAATGGATGCCTTGACGAAAACCTGACAAACAGGCATCATGGCACAAAAATTTGAGTCAAGAGAAAAATCTCGTCCAAAAGTGAAAACCTGGCAAATAGGTGCCATGTGTAATCAGTTGTTGCTCCTCCATCTATCGGGATTCCATCTAGTTTTCCCCCTCTATTATTCCTTGATCATATCTTTTCTATTGCAAGACATCCTTGGCTCCTAGACCATGGCTCATGAACTAATTGATATCCATTGTTATCCTACTTAAAATATCACCAATTTGCACACAATCTATCATTTGGTCTTAGTACATAGTTTGTGTCTTGTCTAGGGGCATATTACGTACATGGTGCATGAGTTTGAATTTAAATTGGGGGCATATCCCTAAGAACTTTTATCCATTGGACCTATTGCATAATAGATTGGAGCTAACACTTGTATATGCTTTTATGATCCTAAAGAAATCCTAAAAATTCAAATATGATCTTGAAAAAATCCCTTAAAATCATAAAATGTCCTAAAAAAAGCACTAAAAATCACATCATGTACTGAAAAAATTTATAAAAATCACATCATGTCTTGAAAAAAATCTATAAAAATCAAATAATGTCCTGAAAACATCACTAAAAATCATAAAATGTCCTGAAAAAAAGCACTAAAAATCACATAATGTCCTGAAATAAACCCTAAAAATCATAAAATGTCCTGAAAAAATTAGTAACATAAAAAAAATCAAATATCCCCAAAACCCTAAAATTCACAAAACCCATCAAAAATTTGCAATAAACCTTGTACATATTCACTGTGGATAACCATCCCTTTTGTGTAAACACTTGCACTTTGCAGATTGAAACTCAAATCACTACACTTCAATGCCAATCACAATATCTGAGCAACGTGAACCAACAATTAATCCAACACATCACTATGAACCTATAACCTAAATCCACAACTAGAGCAATCCCACTATCAACCTGTCAAACACCATCTAAACACCTAAAATGCTAACAAGCAAGTAATAATGGAAAAGAATGGCTTTTGGCTTAGTTGTTTAGTGAGTGATTTATTTTGCTTTGTTTTCTTTTTGATCATGTTCCTATGCCACGTGATGATATAAACTAATCTATGAGAGTGTCTAGGATGGTTCATGGTCATCTTTTTCTATTTCTATCTATTACAATGTACCTTTGAGAGTTTGGGGCATGTACATATTCCTCAGGAATGACAAAGTCATTTTCTATCTACATCATGCTTGTTCACACAAAAGGCTTTCATTTGCACTCTGGCACTTTATGCCATGATGCATTGCAATCTATTTGCCATATCAAAATAAAGCTCCATTTGACATATGGTGCACTTTACAAAAGGAAAAAAGTCTTCTCATCATATTAACAATTCTTCATCTCATCTCCTCTATCTTTTGTGTCTCCATCTATTCCCTTGGTCTCGTACTCTGATACACAAAAAGCATTGTCATCCTACATTCCTGCATGTGTCCAAAGTTCGAAATGATCCAAAGCAATAAACATGGCATTTATATTATATTCACATTTCATTTGCATCCATTTTACATTTCATTTTCATTCATTCTCTATCATTTTACATTTAATTTGCATTCATTTCATTTCGTTTACATCCATTCCATGTCATTTGCATTACATTAGGCACTCATTCATGAGAAAAACATGTGGAAAAATAAAAAGATAGCATTTCATATGCATAACATGTGACAAATAAACACATGATGTCATCATATATAAGTCCACATGAAAAAGCATAAATACATCCATATAAAATATATAAAGCACATGCATAATCTATCTCATATAGTCATCATAACATAAGTCCATCTCATAAATGTCTAACTAAGGTGTTAGAGTACATGACCATGTTGGGCCCATTTGTCGTTGCACCAAAAGCCATGACTGTTAGTGAACATGGAACACCACATAATTAACCACTTGTGGGCAGGGAAGCACGTCACATCACCCAACAATCTCCCCCTCGATGCACATACCAGGTGCTTATGCAGGTCGAAAAGTCACCGGGGAGATTTGAACCCATGACTAGGCCAAAACCAGGCTCTGATACCAATTGTTGGGCCCATTTTCCATTGCACCAAAAGCCATGACTATTAGTGAACATGGAACACCACATAATTAACCACCTATGGGTAGGGGAGTGCATTGCATCACCCAAAAGACCATGGTTTACATCAATACTAACTACCCATAGGCATGAACCATGAAAGAGCATAATAGAAACCAAAAGGAAACATAGAGAGGCCCCTCTATATGTGATCCTGTAAGTGTCATCCCATGCTATCCCTAGCCTTGTGGCCTCTGTCTAGCCTTGAGGATGATCCCTCTTCTCTTTGTCATGGCCTCATAGGCCCCATCACCCCTACACTACTCTGCGTCCTTTATGTTCTGTGGGAATGAGATCTTGATGCATGAAAACTCTCTACTCTCTGCCCCAGTGGCACCACCCTCTCATACTGATCTCACCAATACTGTGCCTCCATGTGAGCCCTACTCATCATCATTGCCAGATCTCAAAATTTTGCATCTCTGATGCTACTAATGAACTCCTATGACTTTTGTACTGCTATCTTTGCCTTGTGCATAGATATGTCTCTCTCAACCCTAGCCTAATCTCTCTCAGCCATCATTTGATCCCTCTCTACTATAACTGCATCTCTCTATCCTGTCATGACATCCCTCTCTACCACAACCTAAAATAACTAAATCCATAGCCCTCTGATCACCTCCATCAACTCTACCTGGCTAGGCCTTGCCTCTACTGGTACTAATGCTCTCCTGGTGTACTCCACTAGATCCTCCTCCACGTCCATCATAGCTACATCCCTATCCTCCCAATAGTCCTCCTCATCCTCTCCCTTGTCATCACCTCCAACACCATCCCCACCCCCACTACCTCCACCCTCCTTGCCATCTCCCTCCTCCTCTCCCTTAGAACCCTCCTCATCATCTCCCTCATCCTTCTCCTCAACATCCTGATCATTGTAAGGAAACTTGGCAAGAAAGAATATAAGTGTTTCCACATAACCGATAATAGATCTAAAATAAACATAGAATTAAAATCCACATGCAAGAGAATAGACAACATACCCACAAAATTGTGAGACAAGATATACCTTGGGAAACCCTCATTGAGGAAAAAACCCAGCCTCCAAAAGCATCCATCACCATGTATTATTCAACAAAAAATACTATTGCCATACAACCATGGAAGCCTTCATGGCCATAGCCAAAACCGAGAAAACTATGTGAACAAGCATGAATCCACACATCCCATGCCATGCTTCTAACCTTCACAAATGCTCCCTTGGCTAACCTGTCAAGCCTTGTTTCGCTCGACTCTTGCCTTTCTCACTCTTACTCTCTACAATAACTACCCTTGTGGCTGCTTATATAGTAGCAAGTCCCACAAAACCACTAAGTGGTATTACATAAACCATGTGCTACCTAACCCATTGATCCCACATTTAAAATTGGGCATTTAATTCTTTTCCCCCTTATTAAATAATTACATAAAATAATATCACAATGTTACAATACAACTCATCAAGTATATCCCATGGGAATCTTTACATGTTGCACATCCATCTAGGTGGAACATTACATAATAAAATAAAATAATAAAATATAACAATATTATGAAATATGTGCAACACCCATTATCTCAACAATCATCACCCCTTGCATCACCCTCAACATCCTCATCTCCTTCCTTCTCCTCCCCTCCTCCCTCCTCATTGTATCCCTCATCATCCTCCTTAGTTTCATCCTCTACCCCATCACCCTCATCAAATCCCTCCTCATCCTCTCCCCCATCCTCCTCCTCCTCATCCTCCTCCTCATCTTGTGGCCTCCCTCAGGGTGTTGGTACTACTGGATCTATCAAAGGTCTCGATCGATGCTATGCAAACCACCTATCATATGCTACTATCATGCTTGTGTCCACTATATATTTTGCTGCCCCCCATAGTCTTGACTGTAACTCTACTAACTCTACATATTGTACCTATGTTCTAATGGGTGGTCCCCACTCTTGAACCTCTACTCTAGATTAGGCAAACAATGCTAACCCTGTCGGTACATCCTGTGTCTCCCCAAACTATCTTCATACTCGCTCTAGTAGGTACATCCCTATAACCAGATGACTAATAATTGTGTGACCTATGAGGCAACACTCCTACCTATAGTATGGTAAGTGGATGTCATCATCATCCCATCTAGGGAAATCTCTGTATGGTCTCCATATGAACGGTGTCATTGTGTCTATTTGATGGTGAAAATACCTCAAATATCCCAATGGTCCTCAAGCTAGGACACCTCTATAGCTGTAAGCATATGGCATATCATCCACCAAAACTCACTCTACTAGAGGCCTAAATATTACAATATGCTCATAAGCCCAGATCTATAATAATGTGCCACTAGTGCTGAAGGATAATCCTCCTCTATACGCTACCTGATGAAGATAATAATATAACATCCCCAACATGCATGGGCCCCAAGCAATCATAGTGCCCTCCATGATCATCTACTCAAGTACTCAACCCCATCCAACTAGGAATCCATGTCCCTATCTATCAAGTATCAACAATCTATCAATCACCCAACATATCACAACTGTTAGCCGCTCATGGCATGCCACCAATAAGTCCCATCTGATCTCATAGTCTTGGATCCCTAGCTCTGCATCTCCACCTCTAAATAGTCAACGTAGAGCTTCTTGCCCTATACCTAGGTCATACATTGCTAACTGTCCATGGATAGGGATCCTAAGGATGTGCCATACATCCTCTAGTGTCATAGTCACCTCCCTAGTCGGTAGGTGGAATGAACTAGTCTTTGAGTGCCACCTCTCTGTCAAAGCTGTCAACAAAGCCCTGTTCCCCCTCACCTCTGGCATAAACGTCACATGATATAATCCTAACCTAGCCAATATCCCCTACTCACTAGGTGTCATCTGATGACATAGTGCAAGGCTCCATGGCTTATGTCCTTGTACCCATAGTAGGGGTAGCTCCTCTTGCATAATCACATAGCCTATGTCAACCTTCTATGGTTTTGCATCTAGTTTACCCTACTTTTGACCAAAGTTTAACTTAGTTTGAATCTAGTTTGACTAAGTTTGACTTTTTTCTAAGCATGTTTGTCTAATTTGACTTATGTTTTGAACTCTTCCTAGGGTTTTGAACATGTTTCCCAAGTTTCGGGTCATTTCAAGCTCGTTTGCATCTTGACCCTATCCCTATCCATCGATCAACCTTTTTCCTCCATCAGAGCTAAGTTTGACCAAATTTGACTTTTTTTTTACTATCCTAGCCTTAGTTAACCTATGTGTTCAACACTTCCTAGGGTTTTGAACATGTGTTCCAAATTTTGAGTCATTCTGAGTCTGTTTGCACCCTTTTGGGCCCTTTGCACTGTTCACTATTAGCATTTGCCTAGGTTTGACCAAATTCTAAGCATTTTGACCTCTTTTGACTACATTTAATCATTTTTTAACATCCCCCTAGGGTTATGCTAACCCGTACCAAGTTTTAGCTCAATCCAAGACCATTCAGACCCCGATCGGAGCCTTGGAGCATCCTAGGGTGCAGTTGGGGTTCCCAACTATGCCATTGACATAGTTGGTCATACCAACTATGTCATTGACACACTTGGGAATGCCAACTATGTCATTAACACACTTGGCTGTGTTTTGGGCACAGTTGGGGTGTTTGGAATCCCTAACTGGCCCTAGGACCCTCAATTGACCTTGTTTGACCCCTGTTTCCCCCTGACAGACTCTTAGGTGCCTAAAAAGCATGGAAATGCAGCAAAAAGAATGAAAAAACATAAAAAGCATAAATATGGCCTTGATTTACTCACTGGAGGTCTAGTATCTGCCCACCATCGGAAGGTTCACACCCATTCACCACGATGTTGCTCCCTAGGTAGTCGATCCATCCTCCTTGCTCCAAAGCTCTTTTCTTCCAAATGAGAGAGTGAAAATGACCTTCAAAATCCTCTCAAAGCTCTTTTATAACTTGCTACTATCTAGATGGCTGTGCCAAAGACTCCTTCTATGTTGGTCATGAGGTTTTTTTGCACTCCAGAGGCCTTAACTTTTGCGTTTCAACTCTGATTTTTGATCCGTCAATTGCTATGACTTTGTTTTCTTGTTGTCAATGAAATTTACCTATCATATTCCTATGTTATTCAATTTCTCTAGGGTTGTATAAATATATACCACATTGCTGGGGCATGCTTTTGCGGCTTTATCATTAGCATTCTTTGACAGAACGCTCTAAATTACATTATATCAAAGACGAGCAAAATGTAGATGCTCAAAAATAGTTCGCATCTACAGTTTCATCACTTCTTCATACTAATTTTTCACATTTTATCATTCTACTAACTTTGATCTTTTGGCCATAATTGATCATACTTTATCATTTGTATCCTTCTTCACATCAATTTCATGTCATTTCAAAATCATTTCGTATCAACTCAAAACCATTTCATATCAACTTAGAATCACCCGAAATCAACTTGAAATCACTCAAAATTAGTCCTAATAAACCCAAAGCATATCAAACATCCCAAATAAATCATCATTTATCTAATCCTAGGTATTGTTGTGGCTTTCAATGTCTTGGATACCTATCGAGCTATCAATCTTATCAATCTGACCTTAGTATTGTTGTGGCTCTCAGTAGGTCAAACTATCATTCATATCATTTGATCTTTGACATTTTTGAGGCTTTCAATGTCATATCATGGCATCATCAACCATTTTAATACTATTGACAATGTTTTTTGATGTTATTATCAACCTTATCAATCAACCTCAATCCTGTAGCATTTGCAATGTCAGTTTAATGTTACATATCAATCAATTCATGTCATGTGTCCTTGGCATGTTATCAACTTTAATGAATCAATCTGACCATGGCTTTGGTCTACCTATCACCATCCTAGTCAATTTTCAATATCATCATTACATTTTCATCAAAGGATACGCTCGCATTCACTTAATCAATTTGGCCAATCATTTACTAATTTTCTCTATAGGATTAAATAACCCATAATTTAATCCTATTATTCTTTCTAATTATTCTTCCTAATTATCATCATCAATTAATTAATTATATTAATTAATCGATTCATTAATCACAAACATGAAAATTCTTAATTTCCTAAGTTCCATTTTCCATCATTAATTCCATTTTTAACTAATTCTTATTTTGTGGAATAAAAGGATTTTTAATTCAAATATTCCATAAAATATTGCATCATAGTGACACTTGGATATGAAACCTTGTGGATCCTCCTTTGATACTTGGATAAGATTTGTCATAATCAAATATTCTTATTCTCTTACATATGTCCCTATTTGACTTCTTTGTAGTAGATTCTTGGCTTTAAGTGGGTTGAGGTGTCTTATGATGCATCATAGATTCTCTTCCACATTTAGCCAAGTTTGACTTCCATGAATTATAGAATCTTATACTTGGCATCTTTTTTCATATGCATCGTGGATTCTCAAAGGAATCTCTTGCCACATCACATATCTATGGGTGAAAAATCCAATGCTCTCATCCTCCATGCCCATTATAAAATGAGCACTCTTTCTCTCATTTCCACTCCTTAAGGTATTTGCCCTAACTCTTTTGTCCTTAGCTCCTAATTCTTGAGTCCTTAGATCCTTATCTTCTTTGCATTTTCACACCATTTTCTCTCAAAGCTTAAATCACAACTTCAAGCATTCTCATGGCATTATCCATATCATAGGCTTTTGCTTCAATTTTGTGTGCACTATAGGAAACTTTGGAGCTACAATCATTTGGAGAAGAAAGAAGGACATGGGAGCTACAAATGAAAGAGGGGGTTTCTATTGCTTTCATGGTAGACTAGTGGGTGCTAATGTATGATTATTGAGTCTTGTGATTTTCTCATAGTATGTTATGCATTTAACCCATTTTCTAGTGCTACAGATACCCACAAGCTTTAGTATTGCAGTATAAAGTTGGCATGTTAAGGCTTACAATGATCACTTCTAATGATCTTCCCTATTAGGAGCAATAAGGATTGCTAGGTCCACCTTGAAAAATGACTTACAAACATACAATGAAGTATGCACTCAGTAAAAAGATTTACATAAGACTGTTAGGTCTACCTTTTTAAAGGATTTAACTAATCCACTTATTAGGATGAAGTAGTAGTTGATCTCTGATCTCCAACTTGGTTTGCTAAATTAGATTCCTCTATGTGTACAAATCACATTGTTGTGATAGATAAATCTTTTCTACTCATTATATTGCTGTAGCCTTTGTAATTTTCTCTTCTGCTCTTTTCTAATGATTACATTATTTCTCTTTGATGATTTGGATGTGATACAATACATTACATAAATATCAATACAATTACATAATTAAAAGGTTGGCCATAATACAAGTTTACACAAATATTACAAAGTCAACCAAAGTGTAGAAACTCAAGTTCTGAAGACTGACTAGGTGAGGTTCTGATACTCAATATCCATTGTCAATGCTCGACATTGTCATGCACTCAGTAGATGTAGAAGCTCAATCCATAATGATCACTTCCAAGTAGTTTTAAACTTGGTCTGCACTAGTGACTTGATGAATATTGCAAAACTCGACATATAAACTGAATCACTTGATTCAAACTGCATAGCTTGGTTAATGCTATCACTTTGAGCTAAGTATAAACTGAGTCACTTGATTAAAAATGAATAGCTTGGTTAACACTACACTCACATCACTTTAACTATAAACTTGGTAAGCATTGTTTAACTTGGTTTGCACTGGTAAACTTGGCATATACTGAGATGCTCGGTTTACACTACTAATCATCAACTTTGTAGTAACTATTTGGTGCAAACTGAAATCTATTCAAAGGACTCCGTAGCAACCATAGAACTTGGTAACAACTGAAATTA
Source organism: Cupressus sempervirens (assembly GCA_028749045.1). Lineage (NCBI taxonomy): Eukaryota > Viridiplantae > Streptophyta > Pinopsida > Cupressales > Cupressaceae > Cupressus > Cupressus sempervirens. The sequence continues at coordinate 431,763,711 of CM053789.1, forward strand.
TTGGTTAACATTGTTAACTATACAATATGCTTGGTATGAACTTACAATCTGAATAAGTGTATGTCACTAATAACAACCATGACTATAATGTCAATAATCTCCCCCTTTGGAATTAGTGATAAAAACACTTATCAATCAAAACTAAATTCAAGAATGTTCAACAACATCTTTATCCATCACCTTATGTCTCCAACTTGGTAGATTATATTATTTTTGAGATTTTTCAAAATTGGTTTTGTATAGGATACATTTTTGTACATGTTAATGCTCCCCCATTCATAATATATAGTATACTATACATATAATATACATTTTCTCTACAATCTACAATTTTCTCCTTTTTCTCTTTTTACATCTTATGCAATCTTCTCTTTATATCATCTTATAGTTTTTCCCCCTTTTTGACATTAATGCCAAAGATTTATGCTATATTTACATAGTGATGCCAAAATGTGACAAGAAGTTTAAATGTACTTTCAAGATGAGTGCCAAAGTCTTGTCCCAATTCTCTTGTAAGACCCTAGATGTGTGTAATGCAACTTGTACTTCTGCTAACAATTCAATCATGTGGTGTACAATGGAGAAATTATTGTCATGGATGAGCATTTTTGAATGTGCAATTTGCTTCTATAGTGCATCCATGTTAGGGAGAATCATATTTTGAATATCTATCAGTGTAGATCTAATTCTTGCCTCTTCTTTGAGTAGTTCTACCTGCATATCTATCATAAATATGATCTTATTGAAGTGAGAAAAGCTAGAACTTGGGTCAAGCTACAACTATTGTGCACTAGCCTTTATATCTTCATTATTTTTAGAGAATTTGTCTCTTATTTCTTTTTTGAAAATTGTTGTATCACATAATTTACCAAAAAGTAAAGATACATTAATGCAAGAGGTTTTAAGAGAGCCTAAAATAGTAGATAGCTCTAATTGATGAATGACAATTTGTTGAGCAATAAGTTCTTAAACTTTATTCTCAAACTTTTTCTCATCTTTTTGCAATAATTTATCCTGTCCATCCAAATCTTCATTATATTTCTAGATTGCCTCTACCAACTGATACAAAATTGGTTGAGAAGTGTCAAACTCTATGACTAGAGCCTCTGCTAGAATGTTCTTGGCATCCTCAATGATCTTAAACTCTTTGTTTCTTTCTTCTCTTAGCCTTTGCAACTTGGCTTTATTTTGAAGAAGCTCACCAAAAGTTTGTATTTGATCTAGATTTAGATTTGAGATGTCTCATTGGGGAATCAGAATCTCCTCATCAAGATCTATATCATCTTCCTTTTCTTTGCCTTTACCCAATTTTTTTTTTCTCAGTTGAGGCTTGGTCTCAACTATCCTTACACTTATTGCACACATACTAGGAATCAAAACAATTTTTAAAATAGTAGGACTTGCTACAAAAATGGATACTACACTCATTGAAATACTGGTGGTGGGAATATTTATTGTAGCCAAAATTGATGTAGAGGGTAGAACTTGTTGCTCAGTAGATGAAGTGCTAGGAACTATTATCACTGGAGTACTAAGCTAGACTAGTGTAGAGATTGATTGAATGCTTGTGCTTGCAGTGCTGGTCATAGTCAATCCTGCTAAGGCTATCTCTAGGCTTAATGTTATCAATATTTTTATTGGAGAATGAGGAAGTGAGGCTATAATTTCTGCAACAATCTTAATTGGGTTAGTCTCCTCAAAATCTTGCACATCTTTCTTGGTAGCCCCCTACTCCTATTCCTCTTCATCATCTACATTATCAAAATGAGTTACTTCTTCATCATCTTTCTCTTCATCTTTTTATTCTTAATCATCATCATCATCCTTATCACCTACACTTACAAAAAAATCACTCAATTTGTGAAGAAGATAGACATTCTTCTATGTGTTTGTAGCATTCTTCACAACATGCTCAATATCTTTCAATAGAATAAGACATGTATTGAACTTTAAGGTTAACTTTTCTTCATTTTTGTTCAAAGATTCTTTTATCTCCTTATCATAAATTTGGTATAAGCTACCTCCAGGTCTACTCATGTATATCTTTCGCAATTTCCATGGCATGCTCCCATCTTGGCTTCATTTTGTCCATTAAGGCATTGGGAATCTGTTGAGTAAGCTGGTTAGGTGAGTATTTCCACTTACCCATTTTGGATATCAATATATCTTCAATTTGCTTCTACTCATTAGTAGTTCTGGTCTCATATTTCAATGCCTTGAACTTTGTAATTCCAGAACCCAATTTCAATTCTTTCATTCTTTCCTCAAATGTGGAATGTCTCTTCCTTCTTTATCTGCTTTCTTTCTAGAGGATCTCCTAGTGAACACAGTAGTGGATGTCTTGGTAGGTTTGGTAAAGAATACCTTACCCTTCTTTTTTAGTGGCTCTTCTTCCTTTGATTCTTCATCCTCTGCTTCTTCATCCTCACATTTTTCTTCAGTTAACAAAAGAGTAGAACTAGATTTTAGTTTTGCAATCCTCTTCTTGCCCTTGCTAACTGCCTGAGGAAGCTTGATCTCTAATTCTATTCTGGCCTTTGCTATAGTGCCTCTCCCATTTGAATTTTGTAAGTCATCCTAATGGATACAACCTTGATGATCTTTTGTTGTGAAGGGATCATGATTGTGACCCTGAGTGGTCTACACCGTTGAGGTGTTTGGATTTATGCTTCTTTATCAGTTACGTTGATTATGCTTTTGACTGATCTATGAGATTATGATGTGATTATTGGTTCACTGAGGTTTGTGCTAGTGGTTACCAGGATCGATGTGGTATTGTGAGGTTGTCTATGATTACCTTGAGATGTGTGCAGAGATTGCACTGTGTACTTTTACCATGCTACACTGGACTAGGCTCCTGTAGCAGTGGTTAGTCATGTTTATGACTGTGTTCATTTATATGTTTTAAAGGCCTTTTTAATGTAGAGTATTCAATCATTATTAATGCTTAAGTAATTAGAATGGATTGTTCTTGTTGGATTCTTTGGTTATGTGCTGCAAACATTTACCTTGTTATATTTTTGATTAGAGAGATATTTGTTACTCATGTTATGTTTACATTTGAAAGGACCCGAGGGTCAGATGTTACACTTTGATTCCAGTATCATAGATGTTATACTACTATCCTGTTCAGTTAATCATATTGCATGATGATGCCATTTTGAGATGATAGTGTGTTTTATGATGTTATCTAGTTATCTGGTATTTGGACATACCTATGATTTTGTTATGTGATGGATTTAATGCTATGGTTATCTACTTCATTCTTGCGTTGCTATGCCTTTTGTGAACGTGAGTGATGTAAATAGATTATTTTAATATAATTAAATAAATGGTTAAATTAGGTGATTTAATACATTTATTGCTTTGGCTATGTTATTATATGCAATTGCACTTGATTGTGTTGTTTAGTGTGCAGGATTATATCCCTGGCAGTGGCACATGGAGTTAGTGATTTAGCCATTCATATTTTACCAATGTCATCCTTATATGGTTGACATATCCTTTATTAAAATGTTTAAATTAAATCTTTCGGTGATTATTAAATCCGAACTCATTTGCATTATGTGATTAGACCAGTAAGCGTGTTTGTGCATTTAGAGGTTCGCATTGTCGCAAAAGTTATTAAGGAGATTTATGTGTTTTTGGGTTTTCGGGCTTTTTTATTGTTCTATTTTAATTTTTGGCAGCTTTGTCATAGATGAATTCCTATTTATAGGAATAACCTATTTTCGTTTGGGTCGATTCGGAGTTTAACTAGATTGGCTGGTTAAATGCCCTAATTGATTATTCACCCGAAAAGTGAATAAATATCCAAAAAGGAATTTAATTCCTCACTTCTCACTTTCAAATTGGAAAGTTGGAGAGTAAAACCCAAAATCCTCTTCATGAGGATTTACTGTTTTGTTCGTTGTGGGAGCTACGGGCATGGGATCATCGCGAGGTTGAGCTCGTTGGATCCAGCTCGGGGAAACCTTGGATTGCCACAATTTTCAGATACTTCTACGGGATATTTATTTTATGGTTCAGATTCCCATTTTGCCCTTTTGACTGTGAGGTAGGGCTTTCCCATTTTATTGTTTCTGCTTCGTTTCAGCTTCTATTTTTGGTAGCCGTTTGTTTGGAGGCTGAAAACTAGTGTTCCCCTCTGTTTCTGTATGCTAGTTCTACCCGGTTGGGCGGGTATGAATATTTCCCTATTTTTTGGGATGAGGGTTTGGGATTTTACGCCGTTATGCTGGCCGTTTTTGCATACGGTGTCTGATTTCATTTATTTTTAGATTTTTGGGGTTTTTGAACCCAAAGGCCAAATGGGTTTTAATTTTGAAATTTTCCAAAATTTTTGGGGGTTTTTAACTTTTTTTGCATGCCGCCTTGTTTTCTCAGGTTTTCTTGGCACAATGTGGGTCGTGGACCTTGATGATTCATTTGGATATCAGTCAAACCACTTTTGCACTTTTATGTTGCATTGGGATGCATGTTGCATCCATACTCCCGACGTTGTGTTTGGTTGAGTGATTTTATACCTGTTATGGTTTTTGTTGGACCTTTGCTTTTGTTTTGTGAACGCTAGGATTCGTGTAGAATCCATACTCTCGGATTGAGGCCGGTTTCGTGAGTTCATGATGTGTCATCTTGTTACATCATTGGGATTCATGTAGAATCCATACTCTCAGATTGAGGCCGATTGAGTGATTTTATGATGTATGGTTTTATTGGCTTTGGGATTCGTGTAGGATCCATCCTTCCCGTGTTGCTTTCAGTTGGGTGTTTTATTTGCATTGTGTTCTCATTCTTGTCCTTGTGTTATGATCTTCGTGATGGTGGTGCGCCACACACGAGTACGCACGTGTACATTTGTTGGGTGACTTGCGAGGCCCGATCTTCCATGGATTTGCCAAAATTTATGATAATTGGGGTTGGGATGGGAGTATGCATGCCCACGGGCACTTGTCGTAGGATGAGCTTGAGTAAGGTAGGGTAGCATATGGAGGGGGCTTCTATCTTGTAGCCTAGTGACCTTAGTCCCATAGGGTTGGCAGAGGAAGTTTTAAATAAGTGATAATTAAAGAAAATGTGTGACTGATAATAAAACTTAAGATAATAAAATGTGTGTGCGGGACCCTCCGTTGAGGAGTTGAAATGCACGATCCGAGCTTGGGCTTGTCGATGCCAAGCGACTCTCCATGATGTCAGCCCCTACTTAGTAGCCTTTTGAGTGTCTGACCAGGACCTTTACTCCTTGCATTGTCTTAGGTTCTTGGTTCAGCCATCATACTGTCTGGCGTGAGTGTTAGCCTTGGTTGTTGTTTTGTGTGTTTGTGGTTGGTTCATTATCTCCATCAGCATGGTGGGTGTGGACCTACGGGTGCCACATGGTTGGGAGGCATAGCTACCTTCACCACTGCTAGGGATTGATGTACAAAGATGATCTTTTGTCCTAGTGTGACCGTTGCTGGATGTCTTCACTTGGTACTTCAGGTTTCGGAGTATGCTTTCTTGTGATTTATGCTTTCTTTGGGATGCTTGTATATCATGTTTAGATGATTTTATTTTATTTGATGCATTTCCTTATTATGATGTTTAGCATATGATTAGATGCTGTGAATTGTTTTATTAGCATATCTGTTGCTTACTGCTGTTTAGCATGTGATAGGTGATGTTGTCTACTGTAGGATTATGTTATGCGTTATCACTAGCATGTTAGATTTTCTTATGCTATTATTGTTGCATGTTTTAGTAGTGACATCCCTATTACGACAGTACTGATGATCTGGTCGGTGGCTTGGGATGTTACGCGCAGGGGATGGCTAGGACCCACGATGGTCTTATGATGCTATTGACGGTTGGGAGGAACCACGTACTTAGTTTGGTTGTTTTGTTCCTGAGTTTTATTTTTGTTCATTGCGATGTTGCTTTTGTTCTCTGCAATGTTTATTCAATGTGTTCTATGCTGTTGTAGTTTAGATGGTTTGATGTTCTTCATTCCATGTGTTCTTGCACTCGAGTGTTCATTCCTTGAGCCTTTATGGATCCGGTACTCCCCAGTGTGGAGGTTATTTTGTTGGTTTTTCCCCATTTTTTAGTTCTGGAAGTTTTTTTACTTTCTATGGGTGACATTTGTTCAACATTGTGCGACACTGATAAAGTATCACACGTCCATAGAAAGAATGTCATACGATACTGTAAAGTGTCGCACGCATTACTGGAGAAGTGTCGTACGAAACTGGAAGAGTGTCGCACGGCTTTATGAGAAATGTCATGTGATACTTTTCTAGTATCCCACACCTTCTTGAGAAGTGTTGCACTCAGTAAGGGAGAAGTGTCGCCCTCCCTTAGTAAAAAGTGTCGCACGATTTTTGCAAAAAACCTGCGTGTGCCATCAATAGGCACTTTTCTTCGTGATCCGATCTTTTTGAGAGTTGATCTGGATACCCTTTTGGCCGTTCTTTGAGCCTATGTTGTTGCATTTTGAATTCAGGAGGTTTCTTTGAAATTCAGTTTTTGGATTTCTGTTGTAGTCCTTTGGGGTTTAAAATATATCGTTTAAGTATAAGTTGATGTATATTTAATTCCTTATTATACTTAAGATATATTTTAATATATGCGACAAATCATTTGAGATAGGTTTTAGAGCTCTCAGAGATAAGTTATGGATTCTAGGAAATTTTAGGGCTTCAGAAATCCAGACTTAGCCAATTTTCAGGGCTTTAGGATTTCAAGCTTAGCCAAATTTTGGGATTCTACATTTTACCCCAGCTTGGTGTTTTGTTGATGAGTGGTCTTTTCTTGTGCCCTCATCTTGCTATGGTGGTTGTTGGCTTTTGTTTGGGTGTGTCTGTTGGTAGTGGCGTTCGAAGATTCGTTGGTTGCCGGGATTGTGTTGAAGTCTTCTGTTGCGATCGTTGTGATCCCTGTATGATGTTGTCATGTGCATTCATACTTGTAAAAAAAAAATTATCTTGGCTTGATTTGAATCCTTGTTTCCAAGGATCTCCGGGCGGGGCATTACATCTGCCTTATCAAAACTACCAAATTAAGTAGCCTTGGGATCAAATGGCTCATTCATTAATGCCTCAATTATGTCTTTTGTTTCACCAATATTTACCTCATATCCTAGAGGTTTTACCCATGAAATTCTAGGCCTAACTACCTAAATATACAACTTGTCACTATCCACCATAAAACAAACATCATCTTTATAATCCTCAACTAGTTTCTTGGGAATTCAAAATCTGTTATCCATTTTCTCCTTAAATGCATAAAAATAATTATCCATGATACTTGTATAATTCTCTCCCATTTCAACAATGTATTCATTAATCTGATAAAGGACTGGAACATCTTTCCTCCAAACAACAGTACCTTTTGATGGAAAAAATTTTTGAACATAGAAAAATAAACATGTCAAGAGTGAGCCAAATTTATATGGATTTTTCTTTTAAATTCTGATGCTCTCCATGTTTTTGTTGAACTGATTCAACAGTAACTCAACAAGGTCAAGAGATAGGTTATTCTTGACAACCTTGTAAGCCAAGTCTATAGCTTCACATGACACACTATTCAACCTACTAGAGCTTTATATCTTGTGTGCAATGATGTGAATGTTGAACTTTAGTTCCATGTTAGTCACACTACTTATTTTCATTCCCCTTCCATCCCACTCAGCTAGGGTTTTCTTCTCCAGTTCAACCTGACTTAGGGTTTTGGTTATTTTGGATTTTGTTAACATGGAGAGATCGGTGATCCTGTGCATCATCTTCTTTGTGATAAAAATTTGGTTGCTCCAATCATAACTGACCATTATGCACATAACTAAGGATGTATCTTATCCACTTAATTTGAAAATCTTGTGGCATATGTGGAATATGTATTAAACCTTTAGCTTTTAGATGTTGGTGTTTTGGTTTCAACACACCATTAATGCATAGTTTCTTTAGGGTCTCATCAATTTCTAAAGTATCTATATCTTGAATTACACATTTGAAATGAGAATGGATGTCGTTGATTAATAGTACCTTTGGAGGGATTTGAGATTGCACTCCTCTCAGATCTAGGGTATCAGCAATGGTAGGAGTAAGCTTGAAATATGGTGCTTTCCATTCCACACATCAGACCAACATATCTGAGCCTTTTTTTTCCTTACTACTAGTAGCTTCCATCTTCACTCAGTAGGGTTTGAGAGAATTTGAAAAATTTTGGCAATAATTTTCTCAAATCGCTTGAATGCTCTTGAAGATTTCTCTATGCAAAAATCTCTTGAAAATTCACAGTGAAAAATGAATTTGATTTCACTCCTTTTATCAAAATTTTCCATAAATTCCTAGTACAAATATTAGATGAAATTGATAGACTATCATCCACTTCACTAGCATTGAATACTTAGTAGGGTCTTCCATGATTCAGTAACTACATAAGAATTAGACACTCCTGACCTTGCTTGGTAGAGTTTGTAACCTAACCTTGCTCGGTAAGGAAGGTAACTTGATAGTAATTGGTACCTCTTACTCAGGGATCCCTTTGCATCTTGAAAGTTGATATGGATCTTTTGTCTTGTTAACTAGAACTAATTTAGATATCTTCTTTAGTATCCTAGTTCTAGTTTTTCTTTGAGAAATCAAGTGGAAATGGTGGAGTCACTCAATTCTTGAGTGACTTGATCATCATTGCTTGTACTTGCATTCTTGGTAGACTTTTAAACCCATTGTTGTCTCATTTGCTTTATGATGTTATCGGCTTTTACCTTCTTTTCATGTTCTATTCTTCTAGTATTTATATAGTTCTTGGCAAGATGACTAAGTTTTGTACAAATGAAACATCATTTGGTAGTATCTCTTTTCCTCATGTGATGCTTTACACAATTCATTCCAATGTGTCCAAATTCTCCATAGTAATGACATCCAAACCAAGTGTTATAGTCCCAACCAAATATAGCTTTCAAAATCTATTTTTCTAGATTCAATATCTTAGTTTTGCATTCTGATGACTTGTGCCCATGCTTCTTACATTTGTGACATTTGCCTTCAAATCTTGGTTTTTCTTTGCATTCATTTTCTTTATGACCATGCTGATTACAATTGTAGCATTTTCCATTGATTTTTTTTCCCCATTACTCCAACATTTGTTTGATGTATGACCTATCTTACCATAGTGACTACAAGTAGGTTTATTCCTTTGAGCTCCTTGCTTGGATGATTCACCTTCTTCTATGTATCTAATTCTTGCTTTCCTATTTTGTCTAAAATGAATTTTCTCATTCAACTAATTCATGTCTGCTTGGGATTTCATCATTCTTTCATTGGTTTATCTTTCAATGTTTAGATCATTCTTCAATTTCTTATTCTCTGATCTCAGATTTATGATTTCTTCATTTGCATTAGTGAGTTGATCAATGAAGTTTTCTTGTTGAAGGGATAGGTGCTAAATTTCATTGTTCTTTCCTTCTATCTCTTCTCTTTTTTTTCTCTTCCATGACTTCACACAATCTTACTAACTAAATTTCTTTCTCTCTTCTTAGTTTTCCTACTTCTTCTTGAAGAGTACTTTTCTTTTCCAATAGTTCTTTGATTACTTCATCAGCTTCATCTAAATTGCTTGAATCGATGTCTTTAATTCTTTCTTTAATGTAGAATGAATCATTCATTTGGATTGCAAGGTCTTTTCTTCTTTTTAGGGATTGAGAGAGTTTCTCTTTTACTTTCTTGAGTTGTCCACTAGCCAATTCCAAATCTAGCTTCTCATTATCAATAGCGTTGTCAAGTTTGAACACCTGCATTTCCTTTGATCTTTGCTCAAGCTATTAAACTTTTCACTAAGAATCACAATGCTTTTATACCAATTGTTAGAAATATTATGACAAGCTAAGTTACTAAGAGGGGAAAGGTGAATCAGTAACTTATAAAACTTTACCTTGATTAGCAATTAATCCTTTATGTGAATTTTGATCTAACTACATGCATGAGAAACCAAAAATATGAAAGCATGCACAATACTTTAACACACAAGATTTGGTGACCTAGAAACCTTCTAAATAGAAAGTAAAACTAGGTTGGGAATGATACCTGCATGCTTTAGTACTATAGTATAAATTTGGTCTGTTAAGGCTTACAATGATTACTTCTGATGATCTACCCTATTAGGAGCAATAAGGACTGCTACATCCACCTTGCAAAACTATTTAAAAATATACAATGAAGTATGCACTCAGTAAAGAGATTTACATAAGACTGTTAGGTCTACCTTTTTAAAGGATTTGACTAATCCACTTTTTAGGATGAAGTAGTAGTTGATCTTTGATCTACAACTTGGTTTGCTAAATGAGATTCCTTTGTGTGTACAAATCACCTTGCTATGATAGATAAATCTTTTCTACTTCTTGTACTATTGTAGCATTTGTAATTCGCTCTTCTACTCTTTTTTGATGATTACATTATTTCTCTTTGATGATTTGGATGTGATACAATACATTACATATATATCAATCCAATTACATAATTACAAAGTCAACCACAATACAAGTTTACACAAATATTATAAAAATGGCCAAAGTGTAGAAACTCAGGTTTTGAAGACTGACTTAGTGAGGTTCTGATACTAGACATCTATAGTCAATGCTTGGCATTGTCATGCACTCAGTAGATGTAGAAGCTTAGTCCATATTGATCGCTTCCAAGTAGTCTTGAACTCAGTCTACATTGGTGACTTGATAAATATTATGAAACTTGGCATATAAACTGAATCACTTGATTCACACTACATAGCTTGCTCAATGCTATCACTTTGAGCTCAATATAAACTAAGTCACTTGGTTAATATTGAATAGCTTGGTTAACACTAGACTCACATCACATCAACTATGAACTTGGTAAGCATTGCACAACTCATTTTTCACTAGTAAACTCAGTATACAATGAGATGCTCGATTTACACTATTGATGATCAACTTTGTAGTAATTTCTTGGTGCAAACTAAAATATGTTCAAAGGACTCAGTATGAATTGTAGAACTCGATAACAACTAAAATGCTTGGTTAACACTATTAACTATACAATATGTTCAGTATGAACTTACAATCTAAATAAGTGTATGTCACTAATAACAAACATGACTGGAATGTAAATAGTTCACATGGATTTCTTGGTTGTGGTTATGGCTTTGAAGGCTTCCATGGTTTTATTACAATATTAGTTTTGCTGAATAATACATGGTGATGGATGGTTTTAGAGGTTGGGTTTTTTCCCTCAATGAGGGTTTCCTAGGGTATACCTTGTGTCACATTTTTGTGGGTATGTTGTCTATTCTCTTGCATGTGGATTTCAAGTGCTTATATATTTCAGATTTATTATGGGTTATGGGGAAACATTAATATTTTTTGTTAAAAGTTTTCTTACATAAAGACAAAATACTTTTCCTACATAGATAATTGATGGATAGATTATGTGCTTCAGTTCTAGTATATTATTTTTGAACAAGCTCTAAGGGTTCAAAATAAATCCATAGATGTGATGACTACTATGATATTTTTGATCAACATGCTAGACAATCAAAGCTATTTAAATTTTTGTTAACATAATTAAATCTACTAGCTTGTGATGCACCCATGATAGAATCAATATGTGTCCTTATTGGTCCATAGTATCATTGGCATAAGGATGTGTATACCTATCTCTAACACAATTCCATTCCACCCAAAAACCAAAAGAAGTCCCTTATCCAAAAAGCCCATAGTTAGACCCTTCTTGGTAATACTTTGTATAGGAAAGGTATAGATGAAACACTCTTAAGGTGTTTTAATTACATAGAATCCAAAAGAGCCTTCTTTGAGGTTCATGAAGATATTTATAGGACCTATTTGTGTGGTGATAGTTTAGCAAATAAAATCTAAAGGATGAGATCCTATTAACTAATACTAGAGACACATTCTCATAAGTATGTACATATATGGTAACAATGTCAAAGATAAATAATCTCATTTATGTTCATCTCAAGAGTTTCAACCCCTCACTTCACTATGAGTTTTTTTTAAGGTGAGGATTTGGCCTAGTGGGTCAAATTGGACCCTTTTCCTCTAACTCTCATAAGTGCATAATTATAGAAAATATATATTTCACTATGTGGGTGGAAGCTATCCCATCTAACATATATAACTAGGAAGAGCTCTTAACTATGTCATCTACTGATATGAAATTCCACAAGGCATACTTACTAACCATGGAACACCCTTTCAAAACAAAGATGTTGAAGAAATTTTAGAGAGATTTTGGATAAAAAAATATCATTATTTTATTACGTTTAGGGAGCTAACTAAGCTGAGGAAAAAAATAAAATAAAAATATAAAAGAAAGTTGTTAATGAAATTGGGTGAGACTAACATTTGTATCTTCATCTTGCATTATAAGTATACAAGACCTATATAAAAAATCCTAGAAAAGAAACTCCTTTTTCTGAAGTATGTGGATCAGGGGTAGTTTTACCCCTTAAAGTTGAAATTCCATCATGTGGAATATATTTGAAGAGCTTCATCATAGACATAGGCTATAGGTTCGTTAGATAATGTGAGTCAAAGTTGTTAGATGAAAAATCCCAAAATACAATAAATCACTTGCAAGGCTATCAACATAACCTTGAAAAAAGTTATAAAAAATGATTTACATCAAGGACATTTGATGTAGTTGACATGATACTAAAAGAAAATAATATGAATCTGTCTAATCAAGAAAATCCTAAAAGTTCTGAGCCCAACTAGTCAAGACCATATGTCATTAATGAATCATTTGGCAATGGGGCATTTCAACTAAAAATTGAAGAGGGAGATATTATCCTTGGGTACATCAATAAAATGCACCATAAAAGTATCACATATAAATATCTAAAGGTCAAGTGTACATATCTTAAAAGATCCTAAAAAAATAAAAATTAAAAAGTTACCTTGTTGAAAACTTGGAAAACTAATGCCTTGGAAACAATAAAAAAATTGAAAATGAAAATAAGTAAAGATTAAAAAATCATCCTCTAGTGAAAAATTTACAAGCATGCACCTTTGGGTAGATACTGTTAGAATAGGGAATACTAAGAGGGGGGAGGGGGTGGTGAATCAGTATTCTACAAATTTTTTCCCAAAATTGGATATTATAGTTGCTTTGTAACATGCATATGAAAGTAAACCAAGAAAGCTAAACAATAAATATAACCATACACAAAGAGATCTCATAATATCATATTTTGTTAATTAGGGAAACCCTAACCAAGGGAAAAACCTGGTAGGGATGGTACCCACAAAATGACCCACTAAAAAAAAGTATCCAGTTAAGGATGTTGACCCTATTATGAGTCTTTGAAGTACATATAGTGTCTCGGATCATGTAGAGGACTAGGCCTTGTTAAAAGCCTCAACCATGTTAGAAGTTTCTTCAACCCCATTAGGAGTTTGTATTACAATTACAGTGTATGCAAGATGAACCCACTACCCAAACATGAAATATACAATATAGTTCTATGATACAAAAAGAGATAGATACAAAAACCTCTTTACAATGCTGATATCTTCAATATCTAATCTTTCCTTTGCTGCTCCTCATAAAATTCTGATCATACATCATATTTATCATCACATTTAGTTTTTATATCATATATGCAACTTCTACATAAGTTCTCATATGACATACAACATCTGCATAACTTCAGATGTCATGATATTTCCTTTATACCTTAGATTTTAACAAAACTGTCCTATCAGCCTTCAAGCCTTCACACACTTGGCAAAACACAAAATTAACTCTTGTCCTTTTAGGTTTAACATCTAATATTTAATACCTAATTAGTTAAGTAATTATTTTATACCCAAAATAATTCCCTAACACATAATTTATATTTCTCTGCTATGCTTTGTTCTTTCTTGTATATTGTTTGACTTGTAATTAGCTCATATCTTGATCTGTACTACTCCTACTATGTTGTGGTATTAAACATGAAATCGTCATGATCTATACTATCTATACCTAACTTTACATGTGCCAATATTTTTTCTTTTGACCATGCACATCAAAAATCTCCATGATTATATTAAAACTCTTTGGTACTTAGACAATTTTCCATATCTAATTATGAAATCTTTATATATACAATGTGCCTTCTTTTCATAAGATATTTTTTTTCCATAAATTAAAAACCTAATAATTATATAAAATTTTCTTACTTATCCATATTGCCAAAAATAACCCCCTTTTGCATTGATGGAAACATATGTGAAAATTGGCTAAGTCTCAAAATGTTGATCAAAACTTTCAAAATTGTGGCTTTACAAAATTTTAAAATTCAAAATTCAAAATTGTGGATCATCAAATTTATAACCATCTTTTCCTCATCTCTCCTATTACAATAGTTACTACTCACCCTTTCTATATACATCATATTATACTACTTCCCCTTTTCATTATACTTTATACAAATCTCTTTATATTTCCCCCCTTTGATTATACTTTATACAATTTTCCTTACACTTCTCCCTCTTTGAAATCAATGAAAAAGGTGTCAAAATCTTTGTACAAAACCAAAATTTATTACCTCTAATTAATTTGAAATTCTAGAAAGACAATCTAAAAAATTATCTTCAACATTAACTCAAATTCTTTCTTTTATGTATCTCTGACTACCTTTGTGGTGCAAAGAAATGCACATAAGCCATAAGAGGCCACTTCTACTACATTTTGGTCTATGTAGGAAAATTTCTCATATGATGCCTTTGCTGCAAGGCATTCATCCAAATTTTTCCATACAATACTAACCTTAGCTATCAGATGTTCTCTAAGTAGAGAGAACCTTTTAATCACTTTTTCCCTTTGAAGTTGAATGATTATGATATCATCATGAACTTTGGATACCACAACCTCAACATCTTCAATCATATTACTAGGATGCTGCAATGATGTTATCAATGTTTGAAGTTCATTCATCTTAGAACTTATTTCTTATTTTACCATTCATGTCCTTTAGATAATTGTATGACATGGTTCTCTGTCCATACAAATTATTTCCTTCCTTAAGATATTTTCTCAATTCCTTGACGTTGGTATCAAGATTCAATAAATTATTCCTCACATTCTTATAAATAGTAGCAAACAACTATGCGTCATGATTTATCTAGGCTTTCATTAATGTAATATCTAATAATATAGTGAAATTTTTATCAAAATGATTCACTGACTCCTTTGCCTTTTGCTACAAATCCTATTCTATCACATTAACTGTGTCTATCCTTTAAAATTTCTCTACCACTTTACCCAAGGTATTTTCTAGATTCTTGACCTTGTTCTTTTCCAATAGTTTGCTTAAGGATGATAAGCATCCCTTCTAATCATATTCATCATCTGATGCAATAGCCAACTCTATTATCATAGGAGACTTTCTTCTCATAGGTGCTGGTAACAAGATATCTTCCTCATGTTGAAATTCAACTTTGTCAAACTCTATTTCAACATGCTTCAATTGTGGTATGAATGGTGACTCCTACATTATGATCTTCCAATTATAATCTAATCTTTTTGACTCAACTTTTCTCTATTCTTCTTGCTTTCTTTTCTTCTCTTCTTCCTCTTTCTTTTTGTTTTCTTCTTCTTCTTTTTCCTACCTTTTCTTTCTCTCTTCTTCTTCTTTTTCCCATTTCTTCTTTCTTTCTTCTTCTTCTCGTCTTTTATTATTTTTCTCTCCTTTTTTTCATTCATTCTCTTTCTTTCTTCCTCTACCTTTCTTTTCTCTTCCTCTTTTCTCTTTTTCTACTTTTCTTCTTTCTTTCTTCTTTCCTCTTCTTCATTATCTTCCTCATTTGTGCTATAATATCCAATAATATTGCCAACAATGCTGGTTCCATAGTCCTTAAAAGGATCTTCTTTGTCATCAACAATTATTTGAGTACTTTCCACTTGCATGGTTTTAGTACCAATTGTGATTTGTGGAGATAATTATAGCATCTTAGTGTCCTTGACTTCCACTTCTACTAGTATGGATGCACTCATTTCAATGGACATAGAGATTTCTCCCCATAACTCTATACTCTTCTTAAAAATATTGGGTACAAAGGTTATGAATCTAACAATGGCTTGCTTTGTCTCTTCATTCACTTCCTCATAATTTCCTCCCATTAGTAAAATTTTTCTTCTCTTATTACTCAACAAGGTTATCAATACCTTTCATAATCCTTCTCATGTCCTCATCTTTGTTAACTTAACACAACTTCTGAATCCAATTTTCTGTAATTTCTCTATCTTCTTCAAGAACTCTCCTTTTACTCTTTATAAGTCTATTATACAAGCCTTGAGAAATTTTTTTTTGAATGTCTTCAAACCTTTTATTATTCATAGTCATATTTCTTATTACTACATTCTCCAATTGCATTTTTTCTACATTAATGTACAAACTATAATACTTATTTAAATGAACAAAATTATTATTATTAATAATATGAACACTAAAGTTTTTCACCTTTGGCTTCCATGGCTTCTTCTTGGATGATGTCTTTGATTCTGTTATAACTTTCTCTATATGTTTGTTCTCTCCCTCTTCTTCAACTTCTAACTCATCTGACTCAATCATCTACATATTTTTTTCTTCTCTTACTTGGACCACTTGAAAATTATTTTGTTCTCTTCTTAGAAGGTGACTCAACTTCTTGCTTAACCTTTGTTAGTATTTTTGATTTCCTTGTACCTGGAGGAGTAAATAATATTACATGAATTATCTTGACTTCATCTTCACCCTTCTTCTGAATTAGTTATACAATAGTAGGTTGCACTACTACTACATATGGTGCACTAGGAATATGTGTAGAGGGTCCACCTAGAGTGACTCCCCTCTACTAGTCCTTCTACTATTATAGGTGTAGCTATCGATACCTCAATTTGACCACTTACTGTCATCTCCAAGGCAAATCCCTTAGCTTCTTCATACTCTTTTCTGGTCATACCAGTCTCCTTAAGAATTGTTTCAATATTTTTCTCTACCTTCTTGTTATCCTTGCTATATAATCCACCTTGTAATTCTCTAACTTTTTCATCATAAGTCCCTCATCTAGGACAATATGTGTCTCTATTATATTCATTTATGATCTTCTCATATCCTTCAATAATTTCTTCACTTATTTTATATCCCATGGGCTCTACGAAGTTAGCTCTCAATTTAACTGCTTCCATACAAGTCACATCTATTTAAACCATGAAATAGATATCATCTTTTTACTTATCAACTAATGAAGGTGGGATTTTGAATATTTTCTTCATTATAAACTAAGAGCATTTCATCATTCTAGATATATCAGTTGTGATTCTTTCCTCTAATTACACTCTATAGTGTTGGGTAATCAACCTAATTATATACTGATCTGTATCCCCTTCACGATCTGGCATACCAGGTGTAATACCCCAAAATTGGCTCATTGCCATGTTAACCAATTTTGGTCTATTTGATCAACCCTAAAGTCCTATCTCACTAGGTAATTCTCATTTTGGTTCTCATTACTTGACTCAATTGTTAGATATAAAAAACCCTAATTTGTAATAATCACACTATTTATTTAAATTCCTAAAGTATCGACTCGAATTAGCTATATTAAACCTATTGATTAGATTTAATTTAATTTAAAGTGTTTACACTTTAATTAAATTAAATGATCTCCTAAAGCTAATGTATTAAGGAATTAAATTTATTTAATTTAATAATGTCTTTATCTTCATTGTTGGGTTTAATTACTCAATTAATTAAAATATGTATTTATGAGGTCATATCTCCTTTTATTAAATTAAATAACCTTCTAAATTCTTCTCTTCAGTTTAGGAATGGGAATTCCAAGTGATCTATCTCTCATATTGGAATTCACTTAATCCACTTATTCTCACACTCAAGTGAATTTCAGTTAACTCTCCATCACACTCAGGATTTGAGTTAGTTAACCTCACCTACACTAGGAATTTTCCATCCTAACTGGATCTCATCTTCAATCCTAACCATTGATCTAATTTGATCTCAACCATTGATTGATTTCAAGAATTCTATTTAAAAGGTTTCTAATTCCTCATTACAGAGGTTTGAATTTGAATTGCATCAAATTACTTTTGAATTGCATACTCATTTGCTTAATATTCTCAGAGCTTTCATTATTTAGCTTTGATATCATATAGATTAAAGTGCAATCATATAGTTTAATTTTCTTTAAGTGTTATTAGATTAATTGCATTATCATTTACTTGCATAAATCCTTTATACTAAAAGGTCTAGTTGCCCACTTCTCGGTTTGAGAGAAAAGGAGAAATCCTTCTAGTTAGAAGGAAATAGGTCACATTGATTAGAATACACAGATGAACAATTCAATGTTCATTCTGAGATGATTTCCTAGGTACAGACTATGTTGAAGTGTGTGTGAGAATTTGAGGCCCACTATTCATGCATACATTTCTAGCACCCACCGTGAGGCTGAGAAATCAATTTTTCTGGCTTCAACTACTTCATTTTCTATTGTTTTAATGTTTTTGTCACACACATCTATACAAATTTCTAGATTTTTGTGTGAGAAATCTCATTTTCATGTGAAGATCTAAAGATTTTGCCCCTTTCTTTGCACTTTCTCATGTGGAAAAGTGCATAATTGTGCGGTTTCTTGTGCAGTGCACAACATTTTCTCATGTAGGCCTATGTAGGATTTCACATGAAATTTTGTAATAGCACATGGAAAATGTAGTTTTTCCAAAATTTAATTTATCATTTCGTTTGACTAATGTGCTTTCTTTGAAGCATTTTCTTTTGGACTTCTAATTTTTTGCAGCATAACAATGGTTTGTAGGACATTTTGATGAAGACACCTTTTATCCAAACACTTCAAACATGAACTAACTATGTGACTACAAGATGATTGCTAAAGAAACACATGTCGAAGATCAATTTCAAACCCACTTTAAATGTCATGTCTTTTTTTGTTTTCCACACATAGTATAATTAGGGCTTGTGAACTTCATAGGGTGTAAGATAGGGGAATAGGGGAGCATGCTCTTTATCACTTGGAGGTCATGACCAAGGTTAAATTAGAAACCTAGAAGCCTATTCTATGAAGGGATGATGATTTCCTTTTAGGGAATCAAAATCTTGAGAAAGAACAAGTCTGGATCAATTAAGCTAACTTAGTGATTAACATGTCTTGCATGTTTGGGTGAGCTGATGAGGTAGAGGAGTATGTTCTTTCCTCTTGAGAGAAATCAAAAACTTGAACCCTTAGATCTAAACCATCAGTTCGAGTCAACCCTTAGAGGGCCTACCAGAGCGATCCAAAATTCATGAATGACCCAAGTGAGCACACTCCTTTTGCCAAAGATTCCAACTCACTATAATAAAGAAGCTTTGTAGAGAAAAAGACTCCAAAGTCATATTAACTTCTTCCTCTTGATTCCTAATATGACATATTAAGAGGAGGCTCTATCTATTTCACTAGTCAATGCTGGCTCCAGTCTTGCTAGTCAAGTGTGTGCACTTTTAGATGCTAATATGGGCTGCTGGTCTCAATTCCACTTGTAGAGCCACTAGGGATTAACATGAATGGAAGCCAAGTAAAAAATTCTTAGTTAGTTGCTACCTCCAAAAGGACGCATAATCTTTGTGCAAGGAGGGGGAAGAATCTCTCCTATAGAACTTACCATAGGCATGTACCTGGGTTTTGGAAGGTGGTTTATGTGCTTGACCCCTACCAAAAGGGTGTTCATTTAGAATATATGTTATTGAGCCCTTGGAATACACCAAAAACACAGGCACCCTCATGTAGGGTGACATAGTTGTGTGAGTTAAACACATGCACATAAATTGTGGGACAAAGGTTTTGCTTCCTCTACTATTTTTGGTTAGAGGGATAAAGCATGTTTGTTATCAAGTTTTAAACTTGTCCAAACCTATCAAAACAAACTAAAAGTCAAGACTCCCCCATCCCTCCAAGTTGCATTGTCCTCGGTTGGATTGTATTCAACTACTATTGATTCTTGTGTCTTTTCTAAAAACAAACATATCTTGTTCAAAGCCAAATACTGTCTAACAACTTGAAAAACAATCTTGCTATCTATCTCAAATCTACCAAAACAATCAACAATCTATACAAAATAGTATGAAACCTTCAAAATCTCTTCAAAATTTAGTCCCAATTGTCAGTCTGTTCCCTATTTTTGTGCCAAGTTTTTCAAAATTTTGTGTGAGAACCTTTTGCTTGACACTTATTCATGTGGCCCTATCCAAATCACACAATCCCATGCAAATCTCCACACAAGATGTTGCAACCTTGTCCTTTTTGTCAGAATCCTATTCTATTGTTAGTTTAGTACATCCTTGTGCAACTTTAAGCAAATCCTTGTACAAGCTAAATTTTCTATTCTAAGTCTTCACTTGGTTCTTTGTACATTTCTTGCATGGTTCTCTAGGAAAGTTTGCATGGGATCTTGCCTTAAAATTATCAAATATATCCATTAGATCTATCTATGCTTTAGGTTTGGTCTGTTCCTACAACTTGTTACCTCTTTTTTGTCTATAAAATAGTCTCAAAAAATGACATCTCGCTTAGCTAAGCACTTGTGACCTACACTTAAACTAGTCTCGTCTCTTAGTTATCTTGTTCTTGTCCTTTAGTGCTTTTTTATACTTCTTGTCATGCTAGTCATAATATTTGGCTGTTCTAGCCTTTACTCAGACTACATGTACCTTAGTATACAACACTCTTGTCTTGCCTTTTTTGATACTAAGTTCTAGTATGATCCTTGTCTAGGCTTTTCTTTTTATCCTTGTCTATGACTATGGAAAGAAGAAGTAGAAACATGTTTTATCCTCTTAAACTTAGATGAGGTAGAGCTAGGGGTCATAATTATGGCAGAGGTCACTTTCTAGTTTATACACAGTCTATGTCTAGTTCATCTAGCAAAGAGTCCTTTCGATCTCCTTCACCAAATCACCTCATGTCCAGAGAACATTCTCTATAAACTTACAACAACCTAGGAACCCCTTGTATCAAGAGGATCTCAAAACTAGCAAAGGTCTTACACCTCCAAACAACACAATTGAATTCTTATTTAGAGGACCTTTCCAATCAAAACATACTAAATTTTTTCACATTCCTACAATGGCTGATCATGAACCCGAACATGGTGAACATAGCAGAGACCAAGATCAACACATAATCAAATGGCATAAGGAACCTCTCTTTACTAATGAGAATGAGGAAGAGGTACAAATACTCCTTGAACACATCAAAAATTTTCATAAAGACAAGAACTTCCAAAAGGTCATGGAAATCCTACTTAACAAAGAGAAAGAGAAATAATTTCTCAAACTTTCCCAAGAGGGAGCTAAGCTCCCTCATCACTTTAACATGGAAACTATCATTGCACCTAAAGAGGAAACTAAAATTTTCAAATTTCAAAAATAGTTGAAGATCATGCAAGACCAACCAGCCCAAATGATGCATGATAAAGAAAAACCTACAAAAACATACACCTTAGATAGTCTTTGTCAATTCCCATTTGACAAAAGTAGAGACACACCTCCTTTTCCAAGAGGAGTTGAGTTACATAAGTAAGACAAATAATTTGGAACTACTGATCCCCAAGATCATTTGCAAGAATTTGGGGCATTGTCTATGGAATTTATGGATAAATAGACATATCTCATGCATCTATTCCCAAGAAGTCTAGGTGGTTAGGCTGTGGAGTGGTTTTCACACTTGCCTACTAGTATCAAAATGTTCCATGAGATTGCTAACCTATTTGTCCAACATATTCTCACAACATACAACACCCAGTTAACATTTGAGACTTGTGTAACCTTAAATAGAAAGATGGGTAACCTTTCCTCACATTCCTTTAGAGATGGAGACAACTTTACACCAAATATTCATGAAAGGTTCCTAAAATGGAAAAGCTTGATATCTTCATTGATAACCTCCTACCTAATTTTGGGTATAGAGTTCAACTTCAAGGTCCATGCACCTTTGAAGAAATGGTCATAGAAGCTATCTGTATAGAGGAATTCATTGTTGAAAAGGGAAAACTTTCCCTTCAAAAGGACCCAAAACAAGGATCCACCTCTAACAAGGAAAAACCCAAGTATGTGAACAAAAACTAAGAGGTTGTACATGATGGGGTTGTTGACAACATCACTCCTAAACCTACTAAGGCATCCTTCAATCTTAGAGACAATCTCAAAGCATCCAAGAATGTTGAGAAACCTCCTTCTGACAATAAGATGTCTAGAAACAAACTGAAGAACACCTCTTGGGTCTTATGCCCAAAATGAGAGTACACACCTCTTGGTGAACCTTTGGATGTGGTCTACAAGACGTTGCTACAAAACAAGCTCATTTCTCCATTAGATAACTCTCAACCTTAAAATCCACAACCACAACCACCATGGTGGAATGAAATTGCATTTTGCAAATATCACCAAAACAAGGGTCACAAAACTAGCAATTGCATAAACTTGTGTCATAAAGTCCAAGACTTGATTGAAGATGGTGACATTGTTGTGGATGAACATAACAAGAACATGGATCACAAGGCTTTCAAGAAGCCATTCCTATCTTATGAAAAGGAGAGACCTCAAAATATAAATCTCATAACAAGATCAACTATATGTACTCTAATGATGATGATGAGATAGTCCACATGGTTGAACTTGTGGATGTTGAGTACTCTAATGTCATCATCATCAAGGGAAAACAAGACAAAACTAAACCTAATACACCATTTGTCTTAAGGGGCCCTTCTTCCAATACATCTAACAATGAACCATCACAATCTTATGCCAATGCTATTACACATTCCCATGCCAAGTTGGTACTCAAAGGTCCTACACCTTCTACTCCTGATCTCAAAAAAAACAAAGACAAATCTCTTGTTCGTCCTACTAAAAAAGGAACCAAACTTCCAACAACTTCTGCAGTTACTAGCTATAGTATCCTTAATTAGTTATAGTGAACTAATGCTCAAATCACAATCTTTGACCTTTCTTTCTTGCTCATAGGCAGATTCTTGACAAAGCTCTCACTGAGGAAAATGTACCTCAAGATCTTGATCTTGAGAGATTCCAATCTATGGAAGGTCATCTGACCTTACCTTACTATATGTCCTTCTTTGAGGAGGATGACAATTCATTGAGTTACCTACATAATCAACTTCTACACATTGAGGTTATGATACACTAGAACTATATCTGTCATGTGCTCATTGATAATGGAGCTGGTTGAAACATTGTCTCTACTACTTTTCTTAGAGAACTATATTATTTTAAAGAGTCCATTGATCCCTGTTGCAAGATCACTATCAAAGCATATGATAAATTCGAGCAAAAATATTTAGTTTTGGTGGTGTTGTCTCTCCATGTTGGTTCTATAGGAAGGGATGTCACTTGTCAGTTCCTTAACATTCCCTTGGCTTACAATATTCTATGATAAAGACCATGGATACACGAGATGTGCTCTATGCCATCCACATACCATCAATGCATAAAATTGCTATTTCATGGCTCCAAAGTCAACATACCTGCAAGCAATAGCTATACCTATAACAAGCTGAAATCTACTAAAAAATTTGTGCCTACTAATAGGGAATCTACAAACTATCAAGATAACAAGTTGAAGCAAATTGAGCAGTTAATCAAGCTGAAGGAAATTGGAATGGGTGAATATCACATGGAACTAGTTCTATCTTTGACATCTATTGCTAAGTTTCCTTGTCATTATGGGAGACCATCTAAGGAAAAGAAACCTTTCATGTTGACACCTCAAACTATCTTTGATGGTACTTTTGTCAAAGCTACTATTCCTCTTGAGGAGGAAGCTAAAAACAAAGCTATTGGTGCATGGATATACAAAGAGGAAACTTTAGTTGATCTCACTGAACAAGCTCATGAAATTATTCCTAAGAAGTATGACATAGGTCTTAGACTCATGAAACACTTTGGTTACAAGGGAATTGGTCCTATTGGATGCAACAAAAATGGTCTGATTGATCCTATCAAAGTGATATCTAGAAGGAATAGAGACACATCTGGTCTAGGCTTCAAGAAGATTCCCTTCTATCTAGGGAGTAACAAATTCATATCAAAACCTGAGAGTTCATTTGAATATGAGTCACAAGCTGAGTTTGATGACCATGAAGACAATGCTGAAAATAAGGATCTTTATCCTTATCTAATTCCTGATGATTTGGCTAAATTCTTTGTAGAACTAGACAACTTTGTACCACATGTTAGTGCTATGGATGGTGATAGTGATTCTTCTAAGGATAGTACTCATTCACTTCATACCCAACAAGAACAAGGAGAGTTGTCATTCTTTACATATTGAGTACCTTTGTAAAAATATAGATGATTAAGGAGAATTTGTTCCTATCACTATTGGAGAGTTCTATAGTTTGTCTCCATGCAGTATAGATTCTCGAGAGTATGAATTTGACTCTCTTAGAAGAAACTATAGAAAAAGACATAGATCAAGTTCATGTCTATAAAAACCTCCTTGAACTAGGTGAATTATCTAGGGTTAGGTTGGATGAGTCCTATCCAACCAGTGTCCTTAAGTTTTTGATTGACAACATTAGTACTCAAAGGAATTTGAACAAACTTGTGGATGAAGCCGCTCTAGGTCTCGAATTGCTTGTTCAAGCATTTAATGATTATACCATGAACACACTTGAACCTACCACATCTCTTTAATTCACCTATCCTAAGCTCATAGACTAGAATTATAATGCATCTAGTGAAGTCCTTACATTCCAGAATGACTATGCTCTTTCTTGCTACCTAAATGCTATCAAACTAGTAATGTCTTCCATTAGTGAACACAATATCAACATGACTAAAGAGGACATCAAATATCTTAGTCATACAATCAAAAATAAAAGAAATAAAGGTTTGATGGTGAAAACCACATTGTGGCATTGTCTGAACCTAAAAGAGTATAAATAAAAGATGTATCCAAGGGTGAAAACCTCTTTGATGAGCTTGCAAATGAGATATTTGATGCACTTCCTAGTCATTTTTAGGAACGATCATTAATGTTGATAGAACCAACACAACTAATCAACTTGGGAATAAAGGAACAACCTCACATGATACATCTTGCACAGTCACTATCTCCAAAAGAAAAAGAGGAATTCATTTCTTTCTTCTAAGAGAAAAAGATAAACTTTGCATGGACACACTTAGACATGCCAGGATTAGATCCTGATCTCATTATGCATCACTTGTCTATTGTACTAGGAGTTACACTAGTCAAATAGAAGCCTACAAAAAATGCATCCTCCTGTTGAATTGCTTATCAAAGCTAGATTGGAGAAGATTTTGAAAGCTGGTTTTATCTATGCTATTGATTATACTAAATGGATATCAAACATCATTCCAGTCTCCAAACATGACAAATCTATCAAAGTCTGCATAGATTTCAAAGATCTGAACTTATCATGTTTGAAGGATGATTTTCCATTCCCTAACATTGATATGATAGTGGACATGATGGTAGGATATGAGATCCACTCACTCATGTATGGTTTCTTTGGTTATAATCAGATCAAAATTACACTAGATGATTAGGAAAAGACTTCTTCCACTTGTGCATGGGGAACTTTCTATTGGAATGTGATGCCATTTGGTCTAAAATATGCTGATGTTACATATCAAAGGTTAGTCACTACAATTTTTCACAACATGATGCATAAAAAAATGGAAGACTATGTTGATGACACTCTAGTTAAGAGCACAAGAAACCACAATCATCTTGAAGATTTGGGACCTATCCTAGAGCACATGGAGAAATTTAGTCTGAGACTTAATCCTAAGAAATGTGCATTTGGTGTAACATCATAGAAACTATCAAGATACATTATGTCTATTCTTAATTTCTTATAGATTAGATTGTGTTGAAATTTTTTACCATCAACATTTAAAATCACACTACATGATTCATCATTAGGATGAGAGAGAAAGAGCTAAAAAAAAAAAATATTGATGGTAAAAAATTTCAACACAATCTAATCCAGAAGCAATTAAGAACAATTTTAATGGATGGTGGAAATCTAATCTCTTTGATACATTATGTCTGCAAAAGTAATCGAGGTTGATCTAGAGAAATTTCAAGCAATAATGGATATGCCTCAACCCCATAATATCAGTTAGATGAGGGGCTGACAAGGGAGGCTCCAATCCATTCATAGATTCATCTCATAGTTGGTGGATAGGTCACAACCTTTTACTAAGACTCGGCACAAAGGTGTCAAATATAACAAGAGCCAAGATTTCAATTAGAGTCTAACATAGATAAAACAATACCTTGCTAATCCACCAATAGAAGCCTCTTATTCTATACATCTCAACAATAGAGACATCTTTAGGAATCTTGCTAGCTCAAGAGGACAATGATAACAAGAAAAGAGACATCTACTATCTGAGTCACATGCTGATCTACTATGAAAAGAATTATAGTATCATCAAGAAGGCCTACTTGGTAGTCATCTTTGCTTCCCAAAAGTTGAGACACTACATGATTGCCCATACTACATGATTGGTTGCTAAAATTGATCCACTGGTGTACTTACTTAGCAAAGAATCTCTAACAAGAAGGTTGGCTAAGTGGGCCATGATACTAAGTGATTTTGACATTCAATATGTTGAACAAAAGGCTATTAAAGGACAAGTGATTGTTGATCTGATAACACAAGCACTGATGTAGAGTCTTCTCCCACTAAACATTGGTTTTCCTGATGAATCAATTTTGATACTCACACATCAAACTTGGGTGATGTTCTTTGATGGTTCCTTCATATAACAAGGATTTGGTGCTGAGTTACTATTCATAACACCACAGAGGTATTCACTTCCAAAGGTGTACAAGATTCTATTTCCTTGTATGAATAATATTGCAGAATATGAAGCTCTTATTAATGGCATGAAGATTGCAATTGAATGGAGAGTCAATTAGTTAAACATCTTTGGTGATTCACAACTCATAATCAACTAGGTCAATGATGTATATTAGATAAAAGATGAGAAATTGATCCCTTATAAACACATTGTGGATGATTTGAAGAAATACTTTTCTCATATCACTTTTCATTAGGTTCCTTGAGCAAACAAAAAAGTAGTTGATGCCATGGCTACTCTTGCTTCGTTGTTATAGATGCCAGAGAATGATCTCTGACACAAGTTCCTAGTAGAAATGTTACTCTACCTTGCCTATGATACCCTTGAATCTCAGATGATCTATTCTATTGTAGGACACAATTCATCTAGCTACCACCACATATATTCCTATCTGCATGACCAAACTATTCTGGATGGTCCAGCTCGGAATGAAAAACATCACCTTCTTTGTAATGCTTCATAGTATGTCATTATTACTAATGAATTTTTTAGGAGAGGTCTTGATGGAATACTCCTTAGGTTTGTATAACATTATGAGTCCAAATGCACTTTAATTGATGTCCATGAGGGCATTTGCAAATCTCACTCAAATAGCATGACACTAGCTCGTAAACATATTAGAGCTGGTTACTATTGGCCAAATATGGAGCAAGAGTCAATCAAATATGCCAAGTCTTGCAAACAATATCGGCTCCATGGGAATTTGATTCATGCTCTAGCTAGAGAGCTGATTCAATCTATCATAGTGTGGCCATTCCAACAATGGGCCTTCAATCTTGTGGGCCAAATTCACCCATCTTCTTCAAATGGACATAAGTTCATCATTATAGCTACAGACTACTTCACTAAGTGGGTGGAGGTAGTCCCTCTCTCTATAGAAAATGGAAAAACTATAGCTTTTTATTATTATCATGAATTACATCATATGTAGGTATTGTGTACCTTCCTCCATTATTACTGAAAATGGAGGACAATTTAAAAACAAAGACCTTAAGGAGTTATACAAAAAGTTCCAAATCTTGCAATAGTGGTCTTCTATCTATTACCCCCAGGGTAATGGTTAAGTAGAGGTCTCCAATAAGGAAATTCTTAAGATCTTGCATCACATAGTCAACAACTCTAGAAGGGACTAGCACCTCTAGATTAATCTAGCTTTATGGGCTTACAAAATAAGTATTAGAACTCCAACAAGTACAACCCCCTTTTCTTTGGTCTATGGAATGGATGCTATGCTACCAATTAAGGTTGAGATTCCTACTCTAAGAATCTCCATGAAGGGTCTCATTACTAATGATGACTACAAAATATCTTAGCTTCAAGAGCTAGTGTTGGTAGATGGATGTTAGCAAGTCGTGTTTGATCATCTTTGAGCTTATCAGTAGCATATGTCCAGAAGTTACAAAAAGAAAGTTAAGCCATGTGACTTCCAATTGGCTGATCTTGTTCTTAGAGAAAAACCTAAGAATCAAAAACAATGAGTACAAAAAGGGAAGTTCAAACCCAATTGGCTTGGTCCCTACATAGTCATTGCAGTGTTTGGATTTGGTTCTTACCAACTTTCTACAACCGAGGGAGAGGTGCTTAAGGAACCCATCAACATTCTTCACCTGAAGCGGTTCTATAACTGATCTATTTTTAAAAACTCTTTGGATGTATCTAAATGACTTAAAAAAATCTAAAAATTGCAAAAATTCTTGAAAAAAATCATTATCTTGGTGAAAACCTAGCAATAGGTGCCTTGGTAATACCAAAAAAATTGAAAAACTCAAAAATACAAAAAAATCAAAAAAAGAGAAAATACAAATAAATCAAAAAAGAGAAAAATACAAAAAAATTGAAAAAAGGAAAAAAGTGCCATTGATGAAAACCTGGCAAATAGGCATCATGGTAGCAAAAAAAAGAATCTCTACTAAGAAGGTGAAAACTTGGTAAATAGGTGCCTCTTGTTTCAAATGCTATATCTTGTAGTGCAACCTTTTGGCTTCATGTACAATTGCTTTCTTGCTTTAGTTTCCTACTTTCTCTCATGTATCCATGGATTGAATCTTGTCATAACTTAGAGGCAACACCCTATAGTGTCAAAGGAATCTCTCGTGACAATCACCAATTGTTCTAATTTCATCTACCTACTATTGCTAGTGTCACTTTTCAAGATTCCTCTCATGGATAATCTCTTTTGTGGTAGTCACTAGTTGTTCTAACTACATTTGCCTACTATCACTAGTGTCACTTTTTGAGATTCCTCTCATGGATAACATCTTTTTCTACAATCACCAGTTGTTCTAACTACATCTTCCTACTATCACTAGTGTCACTTTTTGATATTCCTCTCATGGAAGATCTCTCTCACATTAGTCACCAGTTGTCCTAACTGCGTCTATCTACTATCACTCAGTTTCCTACTAAGGTTCTTCTTATCGAATATTCCTCTTTGACTTCAGTCATAGTTGTTCTAACTATGTCTATCTACTATTGTCATGCTATTGAAGATATTTCTTTCATCCATGTTCTAGACATTGACACTTGACATCAATCCTACAACATAGAAAACTGAACTCAAAATGATAAATTTGTTTAGGATATGCTAAGCTTTTCTTTGTTTGTTTTGGATTTCACTTTATCATGTCCCTTTGAGTGACTCGATGATGTCTCTTTTGACTAGAGAAACAAGGACTAGGGGTATGATCTTTTTGTTGTTTTCTATTTTTGGTTTAGTTCCACTAATCTAGAGTGTCCATATAAGAGGGGCATCCACTATAAGAGTCTCCATCTCATATTGGATGACCATGTGTATTTTGACTCCTTTTATATGGAATCTTCTTTGAGGTTGGTTCTTTTTATTGATTGTTGGAGTGAATTCTCTATGCTATGGTAAATACTGATACTTGTCTTACTGAGTGAACATATGGGTCACTATGAGTATATCTAGCACATTTTTGTCTTAGGTTACTAATGCAAGGGTCATTGTGGATAGAACACTTACTAATTACTTAGCATAAGAAGGATCTCTTGTGTGTCTACTGTTTATGAATGTAAGAAACATTCTAGTCATCCTAGCATTTATGCTTTGATGTTTATGTTAACTTGTTACATTAAAAGGGACAAATGTTCTGGTCATTTTGGCTTCTTTTGCCTTGAATGCTTGCATTTAATGCTGAAAAAATTAGAACATGTGTCATATTCATATTTTTATGATTGCAATGTTAGTGGGAATTGTATGACACATGGGATTTATCTAATGCTTAGTGATGATAATGGTTGAAGCTTGGTAACCAGACCTATGGTTGTATCTAGTCTAAGGTTGCATCTAGTATTGGCTTGCATTGCATAAGTACATGGTTTGATGACCAATTCACTTACATCCTTTGTGATGAGGGATTTTTGGCTTCTTCAAAGTATTATGTTTCTTCACAGTTGCACAAATGTTTGGTTGTTTGGTTCATCCTCTTGCTCCTCAATGGATACATGTCACTATCAACAAAAACATGGAACACTACATGAGATGTCAGTCCATTCACATTTTACATTTCATACATAATTTCATAATCCATCTCATCTACACTACATTAATACATCACATCATATTTTCATTTCATAATCATATCATAAAACATCTCATGTAGATCAACTTAAAAGATAGAAAGTGATGCATGCAAATAGTACTCAACTCACAATCTCATATATAATATATATATGAGAAAGATACATTGGTACAAAATTGTATGCTACTCAAGCATTGTTGATAAAAAATAGTGCAAAATGGTACTAGCACACCAATGCATATAGAGCTAGATCAAGAATCTAACTCTCTCCTTCCTCCTCACCTCTTGGTGGTGAAGGAGGAGGAGGAGGATGCAACGAAGGCATATCAGGTCTCACTATAGGGTGCACACCTCCTTACTCTCATGCATATCATGAAAACCTAGGCACCTACTCTACCTCATTTGGCATAACCACTAAATAAGCCACAAAATAATAGGCCACTTAGGTTGATTACAGTTGGATCTCATCCTATTGCTACTTAGATCTCTATGCTTCTCACTCTAGTAACTCTCCTATCTCTTAGATCTCATGGTCCCAGTTTGTAATTTGGGAGTCTCTAATAGCTACATAGATCTATAGCTCTCTAAGCTATCATTATGTGACCTATATCCTCTCTCTCAATCTCCTTAGGGCCTCCTGGGTCTATGCTAGGATATCTCCACCCTATGGTCTAGTAGGCTAATCTTGCATCTTCTCATCACCCTACTCAGCTGGTTGCTCAATTGGTTGCTACTCCTCTATATGAGGTCTCTGCCATTGCCTCTCACCTATCCCACTCTAACCACCATCTGGGTCTAATCCCATCTATCTCGATAGAATCTAAACCTCTTTGGTTCGATGTCTCACCTATGGTGGCTACTCTGGTTACTGTGGTGGTGCCTAGGGAACCTGCACTAGCTATCTAGGAGCTATCATCCCCACTGGATTTGTCAAGCATGGGAATGGATGAATCATGTAATATGCTTGGTAAGCTGGAATCATCCCTCTATCCACTATGGATGGTAGATAGTCCCACTATATCATAACCAAGTTATGCACATCTATCATAGACCTCCTAGGATCTAATCTCTACAACCATGCATGCTCCAAATCACTAGCTCATCATGCATAGGAGTAGTACTCCTATGAGATATCCTATGGCCTCCCATACTATCACCACACATGAGTAAGTGGAAATCTCTCTACCATTTGCATAGATCAACCTATTAGTGGCCATGATGCAAACACATAACTCAGCTCCTAGGGTGCATTATCCTAGTCCTCACTCTCTCTCCATGACCACCATATAATGGATAGCAAGTCATTGAGATGGGCCCTCCATTACTTAGTCTTCTCTAGAGCTATATGGGTAAGCTAGCCTTTGTATCTACAAATATAGTGCTCTATAGGCTGCTTCTCATCCTCAAAAATGGGCCTCATGACTGATAAATTCTCCCATGCCTAGATATAAAGAACATAGACCTTGGTGACCATGCTCTTCCTCTCATGATACACTATCTTGTGCATCTTGTGATACATATGAACAAGCATACACTGTCCCCACCCATATCTCTCCAGGGTCTCTAACATCATTTGGAGCATCTTTCCCCATCCACACTCTAATCTATGCTAGCCTCTATTAGGCATCAAGAAAAAACTAATGAAAATCCCTAAAACTAATACCAACCTTTACGTGGGACCATAGGTATGCACAAGCTCATTCCATGTGATTGCTCTACCCATAATCAAGTCTTGTTGAAAGATGGCCTATGGTGCCTCTATACCTACTGAGGGAATGGTGTCATAGACCACTCTCGACTCATGGAAAGGGATCCTCAACATCCGGTAGATGTCTTTTGGTGCAATAGTCATCTTCTTTTGTGGAAGACGAAAGGTGTTTATCTCTGAATGGAAATGCTCCACTAGTGCAATCAGTAGGCCATGATTCACCAACACTGGTGGAATCCAACATAGATATGACAAACCCAATCTATTTATATGCACCATATCCGCATCATTGAGTTGTCACAACAAAGCTCCATATGGTTGGTAATGGGATCAAAATCCAATATCATCAGAGGTAACCTATACACATGAACAAAAACAACATGCAAATGATCAGTCTTTTCTCAACAAACAAATATAACAAAATAAGTGTAAAAATTGCAACAAAAAAATCAATTATGACTTTAAAACTTGCATCTTAAGCTAGAATCTTGTGCAAAATCTCATGTCCTTGTGTGAGATTGCACATCTTCATGTGAGGAAACAACTCTTTGCATGAAGAGCGATCAAGCACTTAGTAAAGGACACCAAATTTCTAGGGTTCCTCACGTGACACATGGGCATCTCCCATGCGAGAAAATTGACCAAACTAGGTGAAGGAGTACAAGCTTGGTACTTCTTCATGCGTTAAGAGACCGGCTTCACATGAGGAGAGACATCCTTGTGTGAGGACAAACATGAAAATTTGTAAAAGTCCTAAAAACATGCTATAATGCCTCATAGTTCATGAAAAACTTAATTTTGACATTGTTGTCTAGAGTGCTCAAATCGATGTGTAGACAATAGGATCACCATCTTCGTCTTAGAACTCTTTTCTTCACTAAAGACAAAAGTGAAAATAATTTGAAAATGACCTTGTGGGCCGTTATATAGGTTTTGACCTAATTTTTCAAAGTGCTTTGATTGGTGTGAAAATCACCCCTTGGCTAATTTGAGCATTTTGAATCCATTTTTGGAATTAAATTCAAAATCTAACCCTCTTAAACAACTCAAAATCACATTTTAAAATTTTGGGACCAACGTGATCGAATGCTTGTGTAGTCTAATTTTTCTAATACTTTATGAATCTTAGAATCTTTTCAAATCACATTTTTTTCCAATTTTCTAAAATTTTTGGAAAAATTCAACTATGGTCAACCTTTGGTCAAACTTCATCTTCTAGACCTCAAAATCACTCCAAATTGACTTCAAATTTTCTCCTAATCATTCTAATCTCTTCTATATTCTTTTCAATCTCTGATTTCTTCTATATTTCTCTATATACTACTCTACATCATATTTCTAGTGTATCATCTTTCGATTTCACTCCCAAGGGTGCTGGATGATTACATTATTGAATCTGAACCTCAACTCAATCTGAATCTTATGTCCTCATCACTCGGGGCATCTCATCACTTGGGGCATCTTTTCCCCTTTCTATCTAACATCTACATAATCTATCTCATCTTTTGATTAGTTGATCACATCTTATAGAAGTCTTTATCAGAGTTTGATGGATAGGTATCAGGATGATTCTATGACTCATGATGGGATCTTTCTATCTTTTATCAGCTAGGTGTCTAGGTGTTCTATCTAGATTCCTTAAGGTTAAGCTCCATTCTGGAGATAATCTTTAAAAGCTTATCAAACTAGTTATCTAGGTGTTCTATCTGGATTCCTTAAGGTTAAGCTCCTTTATGGAGGTAATAGTTAAAAGCTTATCAATCTAGGTATCTAAGTGTTCTATCTAAATTCCTTAAGGTTAATCTCTATTCTAGAGATAACCTTTAATAGCTTATCAATCTAGGTATCTAGGTGTTTTATCTGAATTCCTTAAGGTTAAGCTCCATTATAGAGATAATCTTTAAAATCTTATCAATCTAGGTATCTAGGTGTTCTATCTAGATTCCTTAAGGTTAAGCTTTATTCTGGAGATAACCTTTAAAAGCTTATCAATGTAGGTATCTAGGTGTTCTATTTGCATTCCTTAAGTTTAAGCTCCATTCTGGAGATAATTTTTAAAGGTTTATCAATCTAGGTATCTAGGTGTTCTATATAGATTCCTTAAAGTTAAGCTCTGTTCTAGAGATAATCTTTAAAAGCTTATCAATCTAGGTATCTAGGTGTTCTATCTGTATTCCTTAAGGTTGAGCTCCATTCTAGAGATAATCTTTAAAAGCTTATCAATCTAGTTATCTAGGTGTTCTATTTGGATTCCTTAAGGTTAAGCTCCATTCTAAAGATAATCTTTAAAAGCTTATCAATTTTGATATCTAGGTTTTCTATCTGGATCCCCTAAGGTTAAGCTTCATTTTGGAGATAACCTTTAAAAGCTTATCAATTGGTCTCTATGTCATCAATTGTGGAACCAATCTCATTTCTTGATCTATGCATCATGCTTTCTAATTTTCTTTGAATTGAATGTGCTGCTCATACATTCATTCAAAGAGGGGCAAATGAAATACCCCAAAATTGGCTCATTGCCATGTTAAGCAATTCTGGTCTATTTGATCAACCCTAAAGTCCTATGTCACTAGGTAATTCTCATTTTGGTTCTCACTACTTGACTTAATTATCAGATGCAGAAAACCCTAATTTTCTTTAATCAGACTATTTATTTAAATTCCTAAAGTATTGACTTGAATTAGCTACAATAAACCTATTGATTAGATTTAATTTAATTTAATGAGTTTACACTTTAATTAAATTAAACCATCTCCTAAAGCTAATGTACTAACGAATTAAATTTATTTAATTTAATAACGTCCTTATCTTAATTGTTGGCTTTAATTACTCAATTAATTAAAATACGCATTTGTGAGGTCATATCTCCTTTTATTAAATTAAATAACCTTCTAAATTCTTCTCTCTAGTTTAAGAATGGGTATTCTAAGTGATCTATCTCTCAAATTGGAATTCACTTAATACACTTATTCTCACACTCAGGTGAATTTCAGTTAACTCTCCATCACAGTCAAGATTTGAGTTAATTAACCTCACCTACACTGGGAATTTTCCATCTTGACTGGATCACATCTTCAATCTTGGCCATTGATCTGAGTTGATCTCAAGTGTTGATTGATTTCAAGAATTCTATTTAAGAGGCTCCTAATTCCTCATTATAGAGGTTGGAATTTGAATTGCATCGAATTACTATTGAATTGCATACTCATTTGCTTAATATTCTCATACCTTTCATTATTTAGCTTTAATATCATATAAATTAAAATGCAATCATATAGTTTAATTTGCTTTAAGTGTTATTAGATTAATTGAATCTATCATCTAGATTAATTGCATTATCATTTAGCTGCATAAATCTTTCGTACTAAAAGGTTTGGTTGCCTGCTTCTTGGTCTAAGAGCAAAGGCAAAATATTTCTAGTTAGAATGCAACATGTCATGCTAATTAGATTAATTAGATGAACAATTCAATGTTCTTTCTGAGATGATCTCTTAGGTAAAGACTATGTTGAGGTGTGTGTGAGAATTTAAGGCCTACTTTTCACACATACACTAGGGAACTATCTAATGACTTGAAAGTATAGATGTGTCAACAATGATTCAAATTTGAACATTGTGTTCTTGGTTTTCTTTAGCTTCTCAATGTTATCCAACAACTATTGCCTCATAACCTTGCACATGTTCACTTTCTCCTCCATTGCAGTCATTAAGTAGGATGCATGGTTGAATCCAAAAGGTATGAATTGACTCTCAAACTTTAATTCATCTTATAACCAATCATCTTACTTATGACCCTGACATCTATCTTAGTTATCAGATCTATCCACATATTCCTTCCATTACACTTAGTCTTCACATTTGTCTCTTCCAATTTCTTCACATTTTTAACATTCATTGGGTTATTTCCTTCATTGAATACACCAGCAAGCTTGTGGATCATGCCATTTTCAATAAAACCTAGAGTGTATCCTACCTAGAACATCCCATCATGATTTTTTCTCAAAATAATTGGGTTCCACTCATGATTATCGAACTTCACATAAAACATATACTTCATTTAGGTAGTTCAAGTGTGTAAACTCCTATTTCAATGATAGGTCTCTATTTCTTACAAGGTCTAAGTACTTATGATTATCACTATCACCAATACTTCAAACTTATAGTGAATATAAGATCTAACATCTTCAACATGTAACACATTCTATAGAACTTGAAAAAATGTTGTAAGAGAATCATCTATTAAGGATACAAATGGGTGCTTCTTGAATTTGTACCTTGGACTCTCACTAAATTATATATAGTAGGGTTCTTCATTTTATTTGATTCAAATACTTCAAAAACTCAACTAATAAACTTTCAAACACTAGGTTCATGCATAATTAGGGGTTCTTCACTTCGCAGTAGAAAAACTTTAAATATTCACATAATTTAATGGTATAGGTAATTGCATCCCTTAAATATTTTCAAATTGAACTTTACATTGATTTCTCAACTAATTAGACCATAAAAGTTGTTCTTGATTACCAGTAAAGTTGATTTCTTTTGTATGACTTCCTACGATCTCCAAATACTTTTTCCACTTAATTGTAGCTTCCTTATAATATGTTCTAGCTTTTGCTAACTTCACAACTCTTGACTTGATCTTTGACTTCTATTCCATCTCTCTAGTACTTTTAATAGATAATGTTATAATTCAAATAGGATCAATTAAACACAATGGTTGACTTCAATCTTCATCAGATGCATCAAAAATAATCTTCTTCCAATATTGTTTGTGAACTAGATGGCTCCTTTTCTTTGAATAATACTTCATTTAATTCTTTTTCATGTTCTTTTACTTCTTCTCTCTTACTATCACTTCTATCATTTCTTCTCAAATTCCTAGTGATGTTCCTTCTATAATTCAAAATCCTGTTACTATTCCTCATGTCCATTCTACAAAATCTTTCTATGTGTCCAAAGTTATTTCATAACTGACATACTGGTGCTCTACTTTTGACATTAGATTTAAAATGATTATCAAGTGCTTTGTAATTCCTGGCTATATCTTCAAAGTTGTTACACTTATAATATATAATCTAGTTCCTTGCCTCCATTAGGTCTTTCTCCATCATTATATCTCCTTTCTCTAGATTTCCTTTCACTAGATCTTCTTTTTTTATTTATATGCCAGGTTAGTAGCTCTAAACATTCAGTTATTCATATTATCATTATCAAATTTAGGTTTCCTACAATACATTTATCTATGACCAATACCATGACAATTATAACCATCAAAATTTGTAACATGCTTAAATGAATTACCTATGTAGTCCATCTTCATATGACAAACTTCATTAGTGGAAATGTTTTATAGACTAGGTGATTAGAGCAGGGGTGGGGGGGGATTTAAATCATGCACCAATAAAACATATACTTTAATTCACCAATTAAGCATTCACCATGTAATCTAATCTAATTGCATGCATGGAAGACAGAAATAAAACATTCATAACACTTAACACAATATTTAGTAACCCAAAAACCTTCCAAATAGAGAGTAAAAATGGGGTGGGGATGATACCCACAAGCTTTATTACTGCAGTATAAAGTTAGCCTATTAAATCTTACAATTGATCACTTCTGATGATCTTCCCTATTAGGAGCAATAAGGACTATTAGGTCCACCTTGTGAAAGGATTTCCAACATACAATGAAGTATGCACTCTATTAGGAGATTTGGAATGAGAATGTTAAGTAAACATTCTTAAAGGATTTGATTGATGCACCTATTAGGATGAATCAATGGCTGATCTCTAATCTATAACTCAGTTTTCTGAATGAGATTCCTTTGAATAACAATGATCACCTGGCTATGATAGACAAGTTATTGCTTTTCCTTATACTACTTATAGCCTTCTTTGATTTGCACCCATCTACTTCTACTTTTTTACATCTATATTTGGATATGATATAATGTATTGCATATATACCAACCCAATTAATTACTTTCTAGAGTTGGCTATAATACCAAATTCAAACAATCTTCACAAAGTTGGCTCACTACTATAATTTAGGTTCTGAAGACCACTCGGGTGATGTTTTGACACTTGGAAACACTTGTCAACACTTGAAAAACTTTGACACTCATTTGATGTATATTCTTGGTCCATTCTAACCACTTGGGGTAACAAGAACTCAATCAACATTAGATGGCTTGGTGAATACTAAAGAACTTAGTAGACTCGAATGACACTACATGGCTTGGTCAAGACTACATTTGTTCACTTTCTTAACACTACAAGATTGGTAGACATAATAGAGCTTGGTTAACACTATAATCTATCTTAGATGGTTGGTAGACATGATGAAACTCGACATGAACTATAATATGTCTGATTGGCTTGGTTGCAACTGAAACACTTGGCTTATGTTGCTAGAAGTATAATAAGCTTTGGAAGCAACTATAGAGCTTGGTAGAAATCTAAAAAACTAAATAAGTGTTGAGTCACTAATAGACAAATGATTTTACCATAAGGTCAACAATATCCCCCTTTGGCATTAATGAAAAAAGTACTTATCATACAAAAAAATTGAATACTTAAAATATGTCAAAACTCCCACTATCAACAATTTGGATCTTCAACTCAGGTTTAACTTCTATCTAATGTCTGCTGCTATTGGTCGATAACCTTTGACTATATTTTTGATTTTTTAATTTTTTTTTGTAAACATATTTTCTACTCTGTATATACATCTTTCATATTTGTACATGTATTCCCCCTTTGTATATACAATTCTCCCTTACATATGATATGCATTTACATTCCCCCTTTTTTGACACAAATGCCAAAAAAAAAAAAACCTACAAGGTAACACCAAAATGTGACAATAAATCACTATATACCTTCAAAATTATGGACATAGTCTTTTCCCAATTCTCTTGCAAAATTTTTGATGCATGTAAGACTATCTACACTTCTGCTGAAAGTTCTATCATATGATCAACTATGGAGAAATTGTTATCATAAACCAATGTCTTTGCATGTGTAATATGTTTTTGCATTTGATCCATGTTGGAAAGGATCATGCCTTGAATTTATGCAATGTGGCCCTTATCATAGCTTCTTCTCTTAAAAATCTAGCCTAAAGATCTATCAAATACTTGATCTTTACAAAATGTGCAAAACTATAGCTAGGGTCAAGTGACAATTACTATGCACTTGACTTTAAATAAACATCTATTTTGGTTAGATTATCTTTTATTTCCTTTGTAAATTTAGATAAATCACTTAACTTTACAAAGAAAACAATGACATTATTTATAGATACTTCAAATGTAGCAAGAATAGTAGACAATTCTACTTGGTCAATGACTATCTTCTGTGCTACCTTTTCCAAAACTTTGTACTCAAATTTTCTTTCTTTCCTTTATAGAAGTTTATCTTGCCCATTAATGTCCTCATTATACTAGTGAATAATTCAAACCAATTGATCCAAAATAGGTTATTTCTTATCAATCTCAATATTTAGAGCATCCACAAATATGCTTTTGATGTCTTTAAGTACCTAGTTTTTTTTCTTCTTCTTCTTCTTCTCTTCTCTCAGCTTCTACTATTTGGCCCTCTTTTTCCAAAGCTCACCAAGAGTATCCATTTGATAAGGAGTTAGATTGGAAAGATCCCAATTTGGTATCACAATGTCCTCTTCTAGATCAATCTATTCATTAAAGGCTTCTACCTCTTTACCCTTTTCTTTCTAAACAGAAGGAACAATTTCTTTTCCTTTACTCAATACATCAATGCTTGGTTGAGGCTTAACCTTAATTGTCATTTCACTTGCCATGGTAGTAATGATAGTAGAAATAGTAGAAATAGAAATAGAAATGGTAGGAATAGTAAAAAAAGTGGAAGAAATAGCACTAAGAATAGGAATGTTTTCAATACCTTGTTGTGAATCAATTAGGCTTGATGCTAGAGTGATTTGAGTCTGTTGGTCAACAGATGAAGTGATAGAAACTTCACTCATCAATGGACTCAGTAATATTGCTACAATGGTTAGTTGAGTGCTTGGTGAAGCAATGTATACCTCAAATAACTTAGTAGTAGCCTTCTCTAAGCTAGATGGAACTAAGGCTTTGATCGAAGAGTTAGGAAGAGAGACTATTATCTCTACTACTATCTTTTCAGGATCAGAGTCTTCAATACTCTATATCTTAGGAAGATCACCTTCTACTACTTCTTGATCCTCTTCATCTTTAGCATTATCTCCTTCCATATTTTCTACTTCCTCATCATCTACATCTTCATTATCTTTTTCCATAATTTGTACTTCATCATCAATTTGAACAATCTGATCACTAGGCTTGTGCAACCCATATATATTCTTCTATGCTATAGTGTTGGATTTCATAATAGATTCCATGTCCTTTGACATGATGAATAATGTATTGAATTTTGGTGTAATATTTTTCTCATTTTTATTTAATTATTCCTTTAGTTTCTTGTCTGATAGATTAGCCATAAGTTTCCTCAATATCTATTCTCTAATGTCTTTTGCAAAATTTGATGCATTCTCCCATACAAGTGTAACTTCCTTCAAAATATTGTCAAGAACTTTCCTGATCAGATCATCAAGAGAGTATCTTCATTTTTCCATTTTTTCCACTAGGGCATCTTCTATTTGTTTCTTCTCCTCTATACTCTTAATGTCATACTTAAGAGTTTTGAAAGATCCTATACCTCCTCGTTCTTCTAATCTTTTGAATCTTTTTGCAAAGGTAGGGGCAATTTTCTAAAATATGATTTTCTTTGCTTCATCTTCTTTATCATCATCACCTAGCTTCAATTTCTTCCTTGATTTTG
This sequence comes from Cupressus sempervirens, assembly GCA_028749045.1. Classification (NCBI taxonomy): domain Eukaryota; kingdom Viridiplantae; phylum Streptophyta; class Pinopsida; order Cupressales; family Cupressaceae; genus Cupressus; species Cupressus sempervirens. Next base: position 431,804,722 of record CM053789.1, read on the forward strand.
TTGTTCTTCTAGTGAACATAGTAGGGGAGGAATTTTTAGGTTTAGCGATTATGATCTTCCCTTTCTTCTTGGGAGGTTCCTCTTCTTCAAGTTCTTCCTTTGCATTATCTTCCTCTCCTTTTTCTTAATCAAGGTCATCTCCTTTTCCTTTAGTTAACTTAAGTATCTTTTCCACCTTCTTTCTTCTTCTTTTCACTACTTGGGGAAGCCTAATTTCAAGAGTAATTCTAGCCTTGGCATCCTTATAACTGCCAAAATAAGGTTCCTTGGTGTCAACAGGCTCATTCAAGAAAGCTTCAATGATGTCCCTTATATCATTTATGTTTACTTCATATCCTAGGGGATTAACCCATGCCACTCTTGGCCTGACTACATGGATATGGACTTTATCAAAGTCAACCCAAAAAAAAAAATCTTGTTCATAGTCTTCCACTAATTTCTTAGGAATTATATATCTACTTTGCATTTTATCTTTGAAAGTTTCAAATGTTAGGATAAACTACAGACAGAAATAAAAAACTACATGCAAATATAACCAATAACAGAAAAATAATAGATCACACAAAAAATGAACACAAGGCACCAAGATTTAACATGGTTCACCCAATCCCTGGGCTACGTCCACCAAACAACAAGTTTGATCTTATTACAATCCAGTGATTACAACCTGATTACAATCCGTAATCCCTTACAGCTCAATACTGCCGCAAGAACCAATTTCGTATCACAAAATAATGAAAAAATACCCAACCCTAAGCTCTTTTATACAAGTATTAAACCACTTTAGGGTTATAACATGTCAGCCATATGTCGGCCATAATATGTCGGCTACCATGTCAGCTACTACCCAAAATTTTTTTTTTCGGGGTGATGCCCCGAACCCCACTATTTATGAAGTATGTACAATACTTTCCTGATCAGTCACCACAGTCTAATAATCTCCCACTTTGGGACTGATCAGGCTCCACACTAAACAACAATCTCCCACTTGGAGACTGATCCTATAGCAATACCACTACCACATGGGGCTCCCACTGGATCAAACTATCCTGGACTCTACTGTTCTTTTATTCATGTTTAGTCTAAAAGACCAACCGAAGCTGAAGAGGAGTTCAACTTCTCCCTTGTTACAAACTTTGTCAACAAATCTACTAGATTGTCATTGGTATGTATCTTCTCCAGCTTTAACTGTCCATCCTCCAAAACTGATCGAATGAAATGGTACCGCAACTGTATGTGTTTGGTCTTAGAATGCAGAGCTGAATTCTTAGCAAGATGAATGGCACTCTGACTATCTGTGAACAAATAATTATCTATCTGAGTATGTCCCAAATCTTCCAAGAAGAACTGAAGCCATATCATCTCCTTGGCTGCCTCTGTAGTAGCAACATACTCTGCCTTTGTAGTGGAGAGAGTATTAATCTTCTATAACCTAGAAACCCAGCTCATGGCTGCCCCACCAACAGTAAAGACATAACCTATAGTATTCCACCTGGTATTAATATCCCTAGCCAAATCTGAGTCAACATAGCCCTGTAAATCAGTAGTAGAGCCCCCAAAGTGTAAACACTTATTGGATTTTCCTCTCAAATATCTGAGAATCCACTTGACAACATTCCAATGCTCAAATTCTGGATGATTCATATACCTGCTAACGACTCCCACTACATGTGAAATATCGGGCCTAGTGCATACCATAGCATACATAAGGCTTCCTACAGCTGAAGCATAGGGTACCTTGGACATCTTATCCTCCTCTTCTTGTGTCTTGGGACACATTTCCTTAGTCAATTTCAAATGACTAGGTAAAGGTGTGCTGACAACTTTAGCATTCTCCATAGAGAAACGTTGCAACACCTTCTCAACATAATCAGCCTGAGATAGCGTCAAGGTTCTATTCTTCCTATCTCTGCAAATCTTCATACCAAGGATTTATTTTTCTGCCCCCAAATCCTTCATAGCAAATGCATGTGCTAACTGGCATTTTAGCCCCTTAATATGATGCATGTTAGACCCATCTATAAGCATATCATCAACATATAGACATAAAATAATGTAGCTATCATCATCCAACCTCTTAAAACAAACACAATAATATGAATGACACCTATTATATCCATGCTCATGCATAAAACTGTCAAATTTCAGATACCATTGCCGAGGTGCTTGCTTCAAGCCATATAAACTTTTCTTCAATTTGCACACTAAGTTCTCCTTACCTTTGACCTCAAAACCCTATGGCTGAGCCATATATATATTTTCATCCAAATCACCATGAAGAAAGGTTGTTTTAACATCCATCTACTCTAAATGCAAATCTTCAGTAGCCACAAGACTTAAAATAGTACGAATAGAAGTCATTTTAACAATAGGAGAAAATATCTCATCAAAATCAATTCCCTTTTTCTATGCAAATCCTTTTAAAACTAACCTGGCCTTAAATCTTTTCTTACATCCTTCCTCTTCTTTCAACCTATAAACCCATTTATTCTATAAAGCCTTTTTACTTGCAGGCAACTTGCACAAATCCCATGTCTTATTTTTCAGCAAAGAGTCCATTTCATATTTCATTGTAGACTCCCACTGAATCTTAGTATCCACCTACACAGCTTCATCATAACTTTCAGGTTCACCAGCATCAGTAAGTAAAATAGAATACAAAGAGGGAGAAAACCTTTGTGGAGGTCTAATTTGCCTTGTTGACCATCTAACATTCACTGGTGTGTGTGGTATTTTTTGTTGCAGTTGTTGCACATCATGAGGAATGGCTGGAACATCAGCTTTTGGAGTATCATCCAACACTACATAATCATCTTCTTTCTTCTCATGTTGTTGCAACAGATCTTTGTACAACACTTTTTCATTGAATATGACATCCCGACTTCTTATAATTTTATGATTTTCAAAATCCCAAAGCCTATAACCAAATTCATTAATGCCATATCCAACAAAGACACATTTCTTTGATTTAGCTTCTAGCTTGGTTCTATTTTCAGAGTCTATATGAGCAAAAGCTTCACAACCGAAGGTCTTGAGAAAAGAATAACTCACCTTCTTACCAGTCCATGCTTCCTCTAGAATACCATAGCCCAAAGGAGTAGAGGGACCTCTATTAATCAAATATATTGCAGTATTGATAGCCTCCACCCACATGTGTAAGGGCAACCCAGCATGCAACCTCATGCTCCTTGCGCGCTCCATTATAGTCCTGTTCATGCGTTCAGCCACTCCATTTTCCTGTGGAGTCCTTGGAACAATTTTTTGTCTACGAATACCATTAGTGGAGCAATAATCTTCAAATTCATGACTGCAATACTCACCACCATTATCAGATCTGAGACATTTTAATTTCTTACCAGTCTCATTTTCAACCAAGCATTTCCATTTCTTAAAAGTTTGAAATACATCAAATTTCTGTCTAAGGAAATAAACCCATATTTTTCTAGTTGCATCATCAATAAATGTAACATAATAATGAGAGCCACCAAGGGAAGATACCTGAGTCAGTCCCCATACATCTATATGCACAAGCTCTAATTTCTCCTTTTTGTTTTCCTTCCCTGTCTTTAGAAAACTCACTCTCTTTTGTTTTCCATACACACAACTTTCACAAAAATCCATATTCACACATTTTAGACCTGGTAAAACTTTCCTTGAATGAAGTAATTTCATACCTTTCTCACTCATGTGCCCAAGTCTATTGTTCCATAGCACTGTATCAGAATCTACAGCAGCTATTTGTTCTTCCTGCTCAACTGCAGTAATTGTTCCTGAATATTCATTTTTCTCTGAAACAATCAAAGTAGAAGGAACAATATGACCTGTACAAAGATATAAGGTGCCTACTTTCACACCTTTTGCTACTACAAGGGAACCTTTTGAAACCTTCCAATTTTTATCATTAAAAGTAACTACACAACCCTCATCACCGAGTTGCCCTGCTGAAATTAAATTTCTACTTAGTTTTTGAACATGTCTTACCTCATGTAGTAGCCAATGATTCCCATTCTACAACTTAATCTTAATTTTTTCCCTTTCCAACAATCTGACAGGGTTCATTATCCCCCAAATAAACAAGCCCAAAATCCCCTTGGACATAATCAATGAAATAACCTCTATGAGGTGTAGCATGAAATGAAGCACCAGAATCTAAAACCCATGAATCATCAACACTCTCTAAAGACAGAAGCAAAGCATCCTCTTCGGATTTGTTACTTACCACATTTGCCTCCTTGTCTCCATCTAATTTATCTCCTTCATTTTTCTTTCAATTCCAACAATCTTTCTTTATGTGCCCTGGTTTCCCACAGTACCATCAATCATTTGGTCCTCTCGATTGAGACCTCCTCCCCTTTGACTTTCCTCTTGATTTTCCACGATTTCCAGAGTTACTTCCTCTTTCAGTCGTTCTGCCCCTACTTTGTGCATTTAAAGCACATCCTGATGTAGATCCACCTGAGGATTTTCTACGAGTTTCCTCACTTAAAATAACACCGATCACATCATCATATTTTAGGGTACTAGATCCAGGAACAGAATTACTCACCGCCATTACCAAGCCATTCCAGCTTTCAGGCAAAGAACACAAAATCAAGAGAGCCCTAATTTCTTCATCAAAATTGATACCCATAGAAGATAATTGACTAGTAATAGTATTAAACTCATTTAAATGATATGCAATAGATCCACCTTCTACCATTTTCATATTAAATAATCGCTTCATGAGAAATACCTTATTTGAAGTGGAGGGCTTTTCATACAGTGTCGCTAGGGTTTTCATCAAATCTTCTGTCGTCTTTGCTTTTGTAATATTAAATTCCACTGATGGTGCCAAACATAACCGAATGCTTCCGAGTGCCTTTTTGTCCAAGAGATCCCATTCAGCCTTTGACATAGTTCCCTGATTCTTTGCTTTGCCTTCCAACGGCTTCCATAAATCCTTCTGATATAGATAGTCTTCCATTTGCATCTTCCATAATTGGAAGTTTTGCCCATTAAACTTGTCAACCCTCAGCTTGCCCTCATCTGCCATCACTCCCACTCAACTGTGAGACTCCCACTTAACCGTGAGACTTTACTGCAGAGGATAACTTAAAGACAACCTAGCTCTGATACCACTTGTTAGGATAAACTACAGACATAAATAAAAAACTACATGCAAATATAACCAATAACAAAAAAATAATAGATCACACAAAAAATGAACACAAGGCACCAAGATTTAACGTGGTTCACCCAATCCCTGGGCTACGTCCACCAAACAGCAAGTCCGATCTTATTACAATCCAATGATTACAACCTGATTACAATCCGTAATCCCTTACAGCTCAATACCGCCGCAAGAAACAATTTTGTATCACAACATAATGAAAGAATACCCAACCCTAAGCCCTTTTATACAAGTATTAAACCACTTTAGGGTTATAACATGTCGGCCATATGTCGGCCATAATATGTCGGTGACCATGTCGGCTACTACCCAAAATTTATGAAGTATGTACAGTACTTTCCTAATCAGTAACCACAGTCTAACATCAAAGTATGCATTCATTATACTTTCAAAATTGTCACCCATCTCTACTATAAATTCATTAATCTAATATAACACTAGTGTATCTTTCTTCTACACCATAGTTCCTTTAGAAGGAAAGAAATTTTGCACATAAAAGAATATACACATCAATAAGGAACCAAGCTTACATGGATTGTTCTTTGAGACTTAGATGCTCTCCATGTTTTTGTTAAATTGGTTCAATAGTAGCTCAAAAAGGTTGAAGGATATATTGTTCTCTACCACCTGAAATGCTAGGTCAACAACTTCACAAGGAATGCTATTTAATTTGCTTGAGTTGTATATCTTATGAGCAATCAAATGGATACTAAACTTTATCTCCATGTCTATAAATCCATTGAGTCTCATACCTTTTCCATCCCACTCAAAAAGAATTATCTTAGTTAGTTCAATCCAACCTAGGGTTTTTGTAGTTTTTTCCTTGTTCAACATTGGAAACCCTGGTGTCCTGTGCATCATCTTCTTTGTAATTTGAATAGGGTGATCTAACCAAAAATGTTGTCATGGACTTGGCTTAGGACGAGTCTAATCCATTTCACTTGGAAATCTCTTGACAAATGCAACATTTCTGTTAAGCCTTTTGTTTTCAAATGCTTGTGATAAGGTTTCAAGCTCTCATCCACACATAATTCATTGAATGCCTAGTTAATCTCTAGGGTTCCTGGATCTTAAATTGAATAGTGATAAAATGATCAAATTTCATGAGTTAAAAGTACCTTTGGAGGAATGTGTGATTGTGCTCCAACATGATCAAGTTCCTCTATGATTACCAAACTTAGTTTGTATGCCAAAGCTTTACAATTGACTCTTTACACCAACATCTCCAAACCCTTCTTTGTTTTGCTACTTGAAGATGCCATTCTTTCTTAGTAATGATTCAAACATGAAAGAAAACTTCAACAACAATAGCTTTGAATCACTTAGGGCTCTAGAATGCTCTTAGCTCTTAACTATGGAAAATTTGCAATGAAATAATGACTTTCAATTTCTCCTTTTAACCAAATTTAGTCTCCAAGTCACCACTAATGCGACGTGCAATTATTTTCTTAGTGATAGGTTGTCCTCCACTCGATTAAGCTTTTATTGCTTGGAAGATACCTTTAATTCAGTAAAGTTACCAACACTTAGTTTGAAATTAGTGGAGTTACAACCTCAACATCTATATTTGACAATAGGTAAGGTTATGCAACCCAACCTTGCTCAGTAAGGTCTTCAACTATGATATCTACTTGGTGATTCTTGTTCATTTTGAATGATGATATGGATATTTTTCTTGTTGACTAGAACTAATGTAAGATGTCTTCTTAGAATCATAGTTCTAGAAATTTGCATAAAGAACTAGGTTGAAATGGTTGAGTCACCCAACTCATTGAATTGGGTGTCACTTTGATTTGCATCCTCAGGAGATTTCCTTACCCATTGTTTCCTCATCTGACTTCTGATATTGTTATCCTTTGTATTCTTTTCATATTCAACTCTTCTTCAGTTCATATAATTCTTGGCAAGATGTCCAAGTTCTATACATGCAAAACATCTCTGTGTAGTCTCTCTCTTCCTTGTGTGATGTTTTATGCAGTTTTCTCCAATGTGCCCCAACTCACCACAATAGTGACATTTGCACCATGTATTGTAATCCCAATAAAATATAGCTTTTATAGTTTGTTCTATTGGGTTCCATTTCTTGGTTTTGCACTCTGAATATTTGTGTCCTTGTTTGTTGCAATTTTGACACTTTCCTTGAAACTTAGGTTTCTCTGTGCATTCAATTGCTCTATGTCTTGGTTTGTTGCAACTGTAACACTTTCCATTGAAATTTGATTTACCATGTCTCCAACACTTGTTTGATGTATGTCCTATTTTTCCACAATGATTACATGTAGGCCTTTTGTTCTTTTGATCTCCTTTCTAAGATGATTCACCTTCTTCTATGTATCCTAATCCAACTTTGCCTTTGTGTCTAAATTGAGTTTTCTCATTCAATTGATTCACGCTTTCATGATATTTCAACATCCTCTAATTGGTTTTATTCTCTATGCTGAGATCATTTTACAATCATTCATTCTATGTCTTCAAGTTTATAAGCTCTTAATTTGCATCATTGAGTTGATCAATCAGATCTATTTGCTGAAGGGATAGTTGATTAATTTTATTTTCCTTTTCTTCTATTTCTTCTTTGGATTTGTCCTTTTTTTCCATGACTTCACACAATCTAAATGATTGAATTTTTTGTTCTGTTTTCAACTTTCTTACTTCTTCATGAAGAGTAAGATTCTTTTCAAGTAGATATGTGATTTCTACACGAGTTTTTGCCTAAACTTCTTTCTTGACAAATGCCATCAATTCTTTCTTTGATGTAGAGATTATCATTCATCTATGATGTAAGATATTTTTTTCTTTTAAGGGATTGAGAGAGTTTCTCCTTCATTTTATTGAGTTGATCCATGGCTCATTATAGATTAAAATTTTTATTTTTAATAGCTTTATCCAGTCTATAGACTTCCATTGTCTCTAATCCTTTCTCAAGTTGCTAAACTTCTAATGTGAGAACTAATGGTCTGATGAAAAAATTGTTGGAAATGTAGTATAGACTGGGTGACTAAGAGGGGAGGGGTGAATCAGGAACCAATAAAACTTATACTTTAATTCACCAATTAAATATTCACCATGTAATTTGATCTAATTGCTTGCATGAAAGACTGAAAGAAATAAAACATTCATAACACTTGACACATATATGGTAACCCAAAAAACTTCCAAATAGAAAGTAAAACTTGGGTAGAGATGATACCCATAAGCTTTATTACTACAATATAAAGTTACCCTATTAAAGCTTACAATTGATCACTTTTGATGATCTTCCCTGTTAGGAGCAATAAGGACTGTTAGGTCCACCTTGTGAAAGGATTTTCAACATACAATGAAGTATGTACTCTATTAGGAGATTTGGAATGCAATTGCTAAGTCCACCTTGTTAAAGGATTTGATTAGTGCACCTATTAGGATGAATTAGTGACCTATCTCTGATCTACAACTTAGTTTTCTAAATTAGATTCCTATTGTCACAAAAGTTTGCACCTTGTTCAAATTATTTTACCTAAGGACAACCTTGTGAAACATGGAAACAACCTCCAAGTTGTAGGACTTGAACAATGAGGTTGAGTCTTTAGAGAAGGCCAACTTCCTTTGCTATCAGGATACACCTAGACTACACTTGGAGAGGAAAAGGGAGGAGGAATGCATAAAAGAAAACTACCTAATCTATTCTAAGTAGGTGATGCACCAAAATAGAGTGTTCACAAAAATCTCTACCCATATATTCACAATATAATTATCATAACAATCCAAAGATATACATATTTCAAATTGTTTTAATCCAATACCCACATGCAAATCAGATAACCAAATGAGTGAAACAAGGAAAGAGAGATTCACTTCCTATCATTCATAGGCCAAAAGAGATACAAACATTCAAGTTATAGATATCCATAGTACATCAAAGAGAGGAAAATAAAGCTTACACAATACATCAATGGCTAAATGAGATAAGATAGGATGTCATATAATTTAGAGGTAGAAAGGGAATTTATAGTAGTATGCCTAAGCAAAACTAGAGAAATAGAGATGATCTAACCCTAAGAAAGATTACAAAATCTACCTTTATAGTGTAAGCATAACTTAGATAGCTTTCAATCTAAGCTAAAACTCAACAAATGCATTCAAATTTACGAAGAATAGTTACTGCCACAGTGCAAATCCAGATGCAAGAAGATCACTTATCCAGCAAACAATCTCTAAGAGGATAGGAACAATGACCATTAATCTTCTAACTGAGTAGATGGATCAATATGCAATGATGGAGTGTTATTTCATATTTCTTAGACCTGAGTAATGATGAAACTAGTTGCAAGAGATCAAAAAGATTAGATCTATCATCAAAGAGCTACCTCATTTCTCATAAGTGCACAAAATTACCTGTGTCATTAGTTAACTAGAGTCAAACCATCAGGCCTTGCCATGTGGACCAATCATCCTTTACCATTCTTCCACTCTACTAACATTCAACCCTATGTCTTATGTTTGACCACCTGTGATCAGAAATTCACCACCATCTTTCAACATTAATAGACATTTCTTGTGAAACTGTGACTAACTAGTTGTCACTGCTTCATAGCCTACTCTTGACATCTTTTATTAACCATCATAACCTTGCAAAGACTAAGATCCTAACCACATTTACACTGTCACTATTGTGACCCAAGGTTTTCTTCCTAACTTTGTGACCAAGCAAAAAAAAGAAGTCGCTTGATCACAACTCTAACCATAGCCTCCTTCTTAACATGCTACAATAGTGTGCTGGCCATGGATCTAAAAGGTCTAACAATGCAAAATGCATCCTTGGAACATTGAAGATTTTTCCCTTACTGCACTGTCATGACCTAAACTATGGTCTACCAATTAACCTTATGACTGAGTGAGCATAGTGCAATCCTATTATCTGGGCCCAAACCTCAGTTAAACTTTAACTCACTACAACTGAGTGAAAATAATGCAATCATGTCATCACCACTCAAACATAAGTTAGCTCTTATCTTACTATAACTATTCAAACCAAAGGGTGATTCACACAATCACAACTTAAAACATTGTAAGGCATAACTAAAAGAGTTGCATAAACTTAGGACAAAGGACACAAGCAATGTTAAATTATTTCATGAAAACCTTTTAATATTTGAATTTTGAAAACCCTAGGTGACCATTGAGTAGCTTATCATTTGATTTTGATTTTTTGGTAGGAAGACATTTTTGATTAAAACTTCCTTTGAATAGTAATGATCACCTGGTTGTGATAGATAAGTCTCTACCTTTTGTTATACTACTTGTAGCTTTCTTTAATTTGCACTCATCTACTTCTTCTTCTTTTTCACATTGATATTTTGATGTGATACAATGTATTGAATATATACCAATCTAATCCATTACTTTCTGGAGTTGACTACAATACCAAATTCAAACAATCTTTACAAAGTCAACTCACTATTGTAACTTGGGTTTTGAAGACCGCTTGGGTGATGTTATAACACTCAACAAAACTTGTCAACACTTGGAAAATTTGAGCTTCCGATTGATGTAGATTCTTAGTCCATATTGATCACTTGGGGCAATAGGAACATGGCCAAAACTAGATAACTCAATGAATACTGAAGAATTTGGTAGACTCGATTGACACTACATGGCTCGATCAACACTACCTTTGTTCAATTTGTTACTACTACAAACTTAATTAACACTATACTTTGTCTCAGATGCTCGATAGACATGATGAAACTTGACATGAACTACAATTTGTCTGATTGCGACTCAGTAGTAACTAAAACACTTGGCTTACACTATCAACAGTATGATGAGCTTCAGTAGCAACTATAGAGCTTGGTAGAAATGTAAACAATTGACTAAGTGTTAAGTCACTAATAGAAAAATGATTTGACCATAAGGTCAGCATTTATTATATATAGAGAATATACCTCTGAATTCATATCTTGTTTCCTTAAGTGTTTTAGTTTTCTCACATTACTTATGTTTATCAATTTGTCTAGGTTGACTTTCTTGCTCAACTTCTTTAGGTGTATCAATAGATTGACTTGACTAAATCTTATCCAAATCTTCTTTTTCTTCTATAGGCTTAGGACCTAGTTCTTTCCTTTATTTGAAGATAATTTCTTAGCTGACATAGTAAAGAATCCAAGTCCAGTTCTATCATAAGAAGATATTTGTTTATACATTTTTCATCAAGATTTTCACTGGTAGAATATAACATCTCAAGCTAATGCTTTTTTTGGTTTAACTCTCCTTTTACAATGATATTATACTTTTCATGTTCTTTGTACAAAATATTTATAGATTTAAAATTAGATGTAACCTTTGTAAGATTAGATCTAAGATCTACATTCTTAGACTTTAGATCTAATTCAATTTTTCTATCATCTTTCTTTAGGCTCAATTCCAAATTTGCAATCTTCAATTTATCTTTCAAGAGTTCATTTTCTTTCTTCAAGTCTAAGACTTCATTTCTATATTTTCTTGGATTTGAGATAATCAATCTTGTCTTTCAAATTTCCAATATACACTTTTGCATCTTCATATCTTGCTTTCAAGGTTGTTATATCTTTTGTAAGAAGATCAATTTGCTCAAGTGCTTCTTCAAGATTCTTCTATAACTATTTCATATGTAGAGGGATCCTACTCAAGCTATTGAGCCTCCTCTAAGTAACTATAATATGATACCAATTATTAGAAATAGGGAGTATTGAGTGGGGGTGGGGTGAGGGTGAATTAGTTTTCTACAAAATTTTGCCCAAAATTGGATACTATTAATTGCCTTGTAACATGCATGCGAAAGTAAACCAATAATTCTGAATAATAAAAACAACCATACAAAAAGAGAAATCATAACACCATATTTTGTTAACCTAGCCAAGGGAAAACCCTAGTGGGGAAGGTACCAAAAAAATTAGCCACTAAGTAAAAGTATCCAGTTAAGGATGTTGACCCTGTTAGGAGCATATAAAGTACATATAATGTCTCGATCCTTGTTAGAGGACTAGGCCTTGTTAATAGCCTCAACCCTATTAGGAGTTAGTTTTACAATTAAAATATATTCAAGATAAGCCCATTACCAAAACATAAAATATACAATATATAGTTATGTGATACAAAAAGAGATAGATATAAAAACCTCTTTACAATGATGATATCTTCAATAACTGATCTTTCCTTTGCTTCTCTTCATGAGCCTTTGATCATACATTAGATTTCACATCAAATATAGTTAGTATATCATATATAAAACCTCTACATAAATTCTCATATCACATACAACATCTACATAACTTCATATGTCATGATCTTTCCTTTATACCTTACATTTTAACAAAATTGGCCCATCAACCTTCAAGCTTTCACACACTTGGAAAAACACAAAATTCTCTTTTCCTCTTAGGGTTAACACCTAGGATGTCATTCCTAATTATTTAAGTAATTATTTTGTATCCAAAATAATTTATTAACTCTTCATTCATACTTCTCTACTATCCTTTGTTCTTTTCTATATACTATCTGACTAGTAATTATCTCATATCTTAATCTGTACTACTCATATTGACTTGTGGGCTTATACATGCAATGATCAAGCTCTGTACTATCTATACCTAACTTTTCATGTTCCAATATTTTCTTTGTTGACTATGCACACCAAAAATATCTCTGTGATACCAATTAAATTGTTTAATACTTAGACAATTTTCCATGTCTAACTATGGAATCTTTATATGTACAATGTGCCTTCTTTTCATAAGCTATATGTTGCCATAAATGAAAACCTATTCATTATATCAACTTTTCTTACTTAGCCATATTTCCAATAGATACTTAAGTGAAAACTTGGTAAAAAAACACCAAGCGTTGAAATCCTGCTCCATCATTAATAAACCCAAATGACTAGTTTGTACTTATTAACACACATAATTGTGCATGTCAAACCTAGAATGAATCTACCCTACTATTAATTCATGCATATCAATTACTTGTACTAGATTACTAGATTGGGGACAATCTTGATAAATGTCTTGCAAAAATCCTTAAAATTCAAAAAACATTAAGAAAATATCTTGAAAAATCCCCCAAAAGAATGAAATGTTGTAAAAAAACTTTTCAAATAAATTTTAACTAGTCCTAAAAAAATCATAAAAAGTTGGTGAACCTACAAGAGATATAGTGTAGAAAAATTCTTAAAAGGAGAAAAATGTCCTAAAAATCTAAAATTGTCCTTGCAAAAATAAAAAAACATCCTATACGATCTAGAAAATTATTCTAAAATAAATAAAAGAATGATAACTATTTTTAGAAAAGTTCCTAAAGAAACCCCAAAAAGTCATAAAATTTAAAAATAAGGAATCTACAAAAATTGTGTTTGGGGTGTTTTTGATAGGAATTGTCAGATTTATGGTAATCACACATACATCGATCTCAAACATATAAGTCATAAGATGCATCCAATAAATAAAAAGGACATGTGAAATATCCTTGCAGTAAATTATCTCTATCACAACAAGCAGAATGTGATGATCACACATAAAAAAACATATCAAAATAACAAGCTTCATAAATTGACAATAGGTTCATGAGTCCTATCTTGATCACTAACCCAAGTTGTTATCAATTCAATCAATCAAAAATCAAATGAATTAATAAACTAATTATCTAATACAATGGCATATAAACTTGAGATTAGAAAAATCATTCTTATACTTGTCATCTATTCCTAAAACTAGATAGATTTATCAATCAATTGAACAAAATAAAACCAATCAATGATCTGTAATACCAGTGAAAAAATCATTCAAGTTGTCCCATTTATTTATTTATCTTTCATGATTATGTTGTTGAAAAGAGATTGTTTGAAGTATGGAACCTATCATGGATCAATCATTATTTTGTCAATGATGTCAAACCTACTACTTGATGGTGAGACAAATTCTTTTTGGTCTGAATTCTATCATTTGTTTGATTGATGAAGATGATTTGAAAAGATTAGATAACAAGAGAGCCTAGAGAAAGGTTGAGTTATATGGTATATAAAAGGAGCACTAAGACCAGGAAGGACATGAATGATATGATGTATTATTGATCTACTTAAGGATAAAGTGAATGGTTTCTTAAGCTAAGTAAAGAAGAAGTGTTTTCATAAAAAGTGTTTGCTAAGCCTAGCTGAGAAAATAGTGTAAGCTGAGAAAATTTAGTGCAAATAGAGCATAAATTAGTAGGTGTTGAGCATCAAAAAAATTAGTAGTTTCTGAGTGTTAGTAAAATACTATAAGTTCCAAGAACCAAGAAAATAACAGTAGTGGCTGAGAAGAAAAGACTTAGTCAATGCTGTGAAACCTAGTGTTAGCCAAGTATCATAAGACTGCTATTGCCGAGTGAATTGAGTGGATGCCAAGTGACTGGAAAATAAGTTGAATTGAAGATTTGACAAATATGAGCCAATAAAGTTGATTTTTTCTAAACATTCTAACAATTGGTATCAGAAATCTTAGTGCTCGTGAGGAAAGTTTGATGACATGATAATGCAAGAAGGTGAGACTATAGTCTAGTATTGTACAAGAATCAAAGATATTGTGAATGCTATCAGAGGAACAAATAGTGTTATTGAACATGAGACTGTGATCAAAAATGTATTGAGAACCTTGCTGCCTATCTATGCTATTAGAGTCTCTTCCATACAAAAACTAAGGTGTGTCCCTAGTAGTGATCTAACCCTTGAAGGAATGATGGGTAGAATCACTGCTTTTTAACTTTTTAATTTTGATAATTTTAAAACTAAAAATGTTGAATATTCTTTCAAAGCCAAACTAACATTGAAAGAACCTAAAGATAAGAAGAAGAAAAAAGTCAAACATGTTTCAAGTGATAGTGATACATATGATGATGATATAGAAGAGATTGAAGCATTTTTGGCTAGGAGATTTCACAGATGCAAAGGGAAATACAAAGGTAAGCTACCTATGATGTATCTCAATGGTAATGAGGTTGGTCATATTGCTGCAAGGTGTCCAGAGAAGAAGAACAATATAAGTGGAGAAAAATATAGAGGTAAAAGAGATGAGAGTAACAAAGATTATAAAGACAAAGGAAATAAGGCTTGCTACATTGCTGAAGAGGAATCAAATGATGGATATGATGTCCATGATGATGAAGTTGTCTATGCTGCAATGAAGGATGATTCTACTAAAGATGAGGCAACCACATTAGTATCTTATGTGAACAAGAGTGATAGATAGATCATTGACAGTGGATGTTCACATCAAGTTCATTACCCTTGAGCATTACAATGGAAATAGTGTTGATTTGGTAATGATGTACCCTATCTGATAAAAGATAAAGGACAAATAAGATTGATAGAAAAGATCATGTGTGACAATGCTTAATATATAAAAGGACTTAACTATAACTTGTTGAGTTTGTCACAGTTGAATAGTTCAGGTTGCAAAGTTGAATTTGATAACAAGAAAGAAAAGATATATGAAACTAATGGAAAACTAATTGAAAATGGAGATTAGAATAGAGGTAATCTATTTTATCTTGACATGAATGATGCTACTTGTATTTTTGTGAAATTTGATGATGTGTGGCTATGGCACAATAGGTTATTTCATGTTAATTTTGATAACTTAGTCAATATTAGTAACATGAAAAGAGTCAGAAGTTGCCAAAACTGAAGAAACCTGATAATGTAATTTGCAAACAATGTTAGTTAGGCAAGATGAAAAAATCAATAGTTTTAAAGGTAAGACTCATACTTCAAAATAAATTATGGAATTAGTGTTGGAAGATTGGCAAGATTGGAAGATTGGTTTGATGATGATATGTGACATTCATGACTGAGTTTGTCATTGATGTCAATATAGCATGTTTGATGTTTTTTGTGGTATCTAAAAGAATTTTTTTTTTTTTTTTAAAGTTGATATGGATGAATAGTTGGGCATGATAATCACCTAAGGTTATGGGAGATACTTTTGAGTATATAGTATATGCAGTTAACATCAAAAGCAAAAAGGACAAGTCTAGAAGAAGTTATGCAAGTTTTGGTGATGGCTGTTCTAAGATAGAATTTATAGAGGCATGCTATGGTAAACTTGTTGTATCTCCTAGTAGAGTTGATATCTAATGTAGGGAGGTCCCATTAACACCATCAACTCATGATAGAAACATAGAAATAATAGAAAATGTGAGAACAAAATATGGACTTCTTACTTGCACCACAAATGTGGAATTACAGAATTTATAAGTACAATATGCTAACCCACATGAGTGGCTTCATTACAATAATCTACAAGATAAGCTATGAACTATCACCCAGAGTTGTCCTAGACAATGTTTAGGCCTTTCTTAAATAGGTAGTTTTATGCTGCCCGGGAAGGTTCTAGATGCTCAAACTTAATACCTAGGGCTGGCAGATCCTAACAATACACATAGAGTTGGCCAAATACATCTTTGAAATTTTTTTTAGAAATTTTAATAGCCCAACTTTCAAAGGCCATAACTCATCAATCATTACTCCAATTGGCTATTATAACCACTTTTAAAAAATGCTAGCTCCTAATCTATAGGCTTTGAATGATGCTCTAGTGCCTTTTTGTCAAGTTTTTGGACCTCATCTGGGCACTCTAAGGCCTCCAATGGTGAGCTTGTAGATTTTTTAGCAAAATTTTCAACTAAAAATCTAGAATAACTTTTCTAACACTTATGCTTGAGCAATGAGATTTTTATGGTAGGCTTACAACTCTAAAATGAACCTTCCTATAGAAAATGAGAACATTATGAGCTCATATAAAAAACTTACTAAAAATAGAAAGTTCCCATAAATAGTAACTACCCTATCTAGTAGTCATTACTAAAATAGAAAAGACTAAAATACAAATATTTTTGGGGTGATGCAAGATTTCTCTTACACCCAAGATGCTCTTACATCAGACACCTGGGGTAATTTGAGAAGTGACCATATCACATCTTAGGTTTTTAGAGGAAAATGAAGATGGTTAACCTCCTCCTTTGCTCGCCATGATGAATCCTCAACTAGTCTCCCTTTCCATTTGACTAGATATTCCTCATAAGTTTTGTTTCTAGTACTTTTTCCAATATAATTGTCTAGTATCTCCTCAATCTCCTTTGTAGCCAAACTAGCTGCTAGAATGCTCCACTGCGCTTCTAAAATTTCATCTCCATCACCTCCTTCATAATACTCTATCAAATCTAAAATATTAAATACTAGTGAAACATTCAATTTAATAGGCAACTCCACTTCATATGAATTTCTAGAATCATGCCTCTTCACTATCTTGTACAATCTCAACTTCTTCATCTTTAACTTATTATATGTACCCACTAGAAAATGCTCATTTCTCAAATGAACCACGACTTCATCTCCAATTTTAAATTCATTATATCTCCTTTCACATCTAAATTAGCCTTATATTATGTATTTACCTTTATAATTTGATTCATCACCTCCTCATCAATGTTCTTCAAATGTTCAACAAAATCTTTCGCTTCAACACTACTTATCTCTCCTTTATCCAATTGCCTTAGTTTAGAAGCATTTTCGGAACTACTCCCATGTACAATTTGGAATGGTGATTTAATAGTACTCCTATTGAAAGAATTATTATATGCAAATTCTGCCTATGGTAAAATCATATCCCATCCTTTTGGTTTATCTCCAACCAAGCATCTCAGCAAGTTTCCCAAACTGTGATTCATAGCTTCTATTTGTTCATTAGTCTATGGATGATGTGATGAATTGAACTTCAAATCTATATTCAACTTCTCACATAATGTATGCTATAAATACCCAAAAAATTTGGTATCTTGATCTGAAACTATACTCCTTGGCAGACCATGTAATCTCACCACTTCTCTGAAAATAACTCTACTACATGAACAACATCACTAGTCTTCTTTCCAGGAATAAAAAGTGTCGTCTTTGAAAACTTGTCAACCACCACAAAAATAGAATCATGCCTGCACTATGTCCTTGGTAATCCAAGAACAAAACTGATGTTGATATCCTCTCATGACTTCTCTGTTATAGGTAATGTCTGATACAACACTATATTCCACTTCACTCCTTTCGCCATCTGATGTACTCTACAAGTTTGTACAAATTTCATCACATCTTGTAACTATGGCCAGTAATAATTTTTAGCAACCAAATCTATGGTTTTATCTCTACCAAAATGTCCAGCCAATCCTTTACTATCTTCTTGACAAGATTCTCTCTCATTGGACTTTTAGGAATGCACAACTGGCTTCCTTTGAAAAATATATTATCCTAGATCATGAAATCCAACCACTTTGTCTTGTCAAGTGTAATAGATTTTGTACAAGCCTTCCATGCTTCAAAAAAATTAGGATCATCTGGATACAATGTACTGAGTTCCTTGAACCCAACATCCTCTATTTGGATTTCTATCAGCAAAAGTTATCTTCTACTAAGAGCATCTGCAACTTTGTTAGACTTCCCACTCCTATGTTTCAAAAAAAAAATGTATAACTCTGCAAAAACTCAACCCACTTTAAATGCCTTTGGTTTAATTTTCCTTGACTATTCAAATATTACAAAGCTTGATGATCAATATACAAAACAAACTCCTTAGGAAGAAGATAGTGTATCTAGTTCTTCAATGCTTGAAATATAGCATAAAATTCCTAATCATAAACAAAATATTTTCTTTTTGCATTGTTCAACTTCTCACTAAAAAAAGCATTAGGTCTAACTTCTTGGCTCAAAATATCTCCTATTGTAGTACCACTAGCATCACAGTCTACTTGAAACACCTTGTTAAAATTAGGAAGTACTATAATAGGTTTCCTAGTAACTTTCAAACTCTTAGATGCTCCTATAGTCCACTTAAACTCTTTCCTATCCCCTCTCATTGTTTTAATTAAGGGTCCACAAATACTACTAAAACTTCATATGAACTTTTTGTAAAATGTAGCCAGTTCATGAAAAGATCTTACCTTTATCACACTCCTTGGAGTAGGCCATTCAAGGATAGCATTCACTTTCTCTAGGTCCATTTTTAGACCTTCTCCTAAGACTAAAAATCCTAGGTACACTAAATCTTTCTTTACAAAATTGCACTTCTTCAGGTTTATCAACAAATTTTCTTCCCTCAACTTATCAAACACCTTGAAAATATGAATCAAATGCTCCTCTAATGTCTTACTAAAGATCAATATATCATCTAGGTAAAAAATGACAAACTTACCCAAAAAATCCTTCAGTACTACATACATTAGCCTGATGAAAGTGCTTGGTGCATTGGTTAGCCCAAAAGGCATGACTAACCACTTATATAGTCCTTTCCTTGTCTTGAAAGCAGTCTTCCACTCATCACCTTCTCTGATATGAATTTGATGGTACCCACTCTTTAGATCTATCTTTGTGAAATACTTATCTCCACTCAAAAAATCCATAATATCATCCATCCTTGGCAATGGAAATCTATACTTTATTGTGATCTTATTGATAGCACAATAATCTATGCACATCCTCCATTCCCCATTCTTCTTTAGTGCTACTACTATTGGTACATCAAGAGGACTCAAACTCTCTTGAATCAACCACTTCTATAATAACTCATGAACTTGCCTATTCAAATCTTCACTTTTTTCTTGTGTCATTCTATGCACTACCTTGTTTGGAAAACTAGCTCCTGGAACCAAATCTATCTAGTGACTGACCTTCCTTACTAGGGGTAATCCTTTAGGTACATTATTTGATACTATATTAGAAAGCTCTCTCAACATATCTACAACTTTAATAAGTACCTCCTCTACTTCTTCTTTATTATCTTTAGGAATTATAGAAAAACACATAGGTTCATGCTTCATACCTTTAAGAAACTCTTTTCCATCAACAAAACATATTCTAGCAACACTACATACCTTTTCTTCTTTATCCATCATTGGATTCAAATTATGTTTCACTCCATCCTTAGTTAGAGTATAGGTTTTTGCTCACCCATCATGTACAACATGACTGTAAAACTACCACAACCTACCCAACAACATACAACATATGTCCATAGGTATGATATCACATAGTATCTAATCTTGGTAGCTTCCAATCTTGAACTTCACTGAGCACTGCTCATTGACCATGACCTAATGGTCATCTTGCATCCAAGTAATATGGTATGGACATAGGTGTTTCTACCTTTTCAACTTAACTTGATGACCATCATTTTTGACACTAGATTGTTAGTACTTCAACCATCAATGATAACATCACAACACTTATCTTCACATCTGCACCTTGTGCAAAACAAGCTCCTTCTTTGTTTTGGTTCATTCTCACCACTCAGCAAGACTCTTCAGTTAACTAGGACTTCTCCTCTTTTAACATCTTCAGAATGTGAGGATTTGACATCCTCATCAACATGTGCAACTCTCACCTAACCTTCTATTCTTTGATCTTTCTTTGAAATTAGGTACATTCAAATGCTCTATGCCCATTTTCTCTGTAGTGAAAACATTTTTTATAGAAGCCTCCTCTTCCTCTCTAATCTCTATTGTTCTAATCATGTAAACCATTGAAATTGTTTCCCCTCTAGTTCTAACTACTACTTCTATCCTCATCCTTGTTCTTTTGATCATCATTATGACCACCATAAGATCATCCACCTGATCTTCCACCATGACCTCTTCCACTATTCTTATTGTCAAACTTCTTGCTTAGTTTCTCCTCAACTCTTAGGGAAAACTGGTATGCCTCCTTAATACTACTCATTCAAACCAGAATTAGCTCATCTTGAATGGTTGGCCTTAATCAATTAAGATAACAAATGACTTTCTCCTTATTAGCTTCTGCATGGCTAGTTCTAATGACAACTCAATAGAACTCTTCGGTATACTCTTGAAAAGATTTTCCTACTTACTTCAACCCTTGCATTTTCTTCAATAGATCAAGCTCATAATCCATGGGAATTGATTGTCACTTCAATTTATCTTTCATCTGATCCCATCTCGTGATTTTGTTCTTTCTCTTTTTATTTCACTCCAACTAAACTTTCTACCACTAGATCTTTGCATGTCCCTTTGGTTTTCCTATACAAACTTGACCCTATTAAGATCATCACTATCTTCATACTCAAAGTACTCCTCTAGTTCATTGATCCAATTGATCAACTCCTATGGGTTAGGATTTCCTAAAAATGTGGGAACCTAAAACTTAGGTGTTTTTCCAATCTTAGAGCTACCCTCTAAAAAGCCTCTCTTCCTCTAGATTTAGAACTACCTCTGCTTCAGCATTTTTTTCTACTTCATCCTCATCCTTGCTTTCATCTCTTATGGGAAGATTCATTCTTCTACACATTTTTTCTTTTAATGCTTGCATTTTTCTTTGGAGGGCTTGAAAACTCTCAAGTGTAACACCTACAACTCTTCTGCCACACTCTCTTCATGGAGGCATTTTTGTGCTTCCACTAAAACTCTAGTGTAAACTGCCTCACAATTAGTGATCTATCCATATGCGTGGCCCAAACCACAGTCTTAGTGTGAACTACCTCATAGTCAATGATCTATCCACACAATCAAGAGCTTTGGATTTGATACCACTTGATGTAGGGAGCTCCCCTTAATACCATAAACTCATGACAAAAACATAGAAATAACAAAAAATGTGAGAACAAAATATGGACTTCTTCTTTGCATTGCAAATGTAGAATTACAGAATTCATAAGTACAATATGCTAACCCACATGGGCACCTTCATTACAAAAATCTACAAGACAAGTTGCCAACTATCACCTAGAACTATCCTAGACAATGTTTGGGCTTTTCTTAAATAGGTAGTTTTATGGCGCTCGGGAAGGTTCTAGATGCTCAAACTTAATACCTAGGGTTGACAAACCCTACCAATACACATAGAGTTAGCCAAATAAATCTTTGACAAGTTATTTTAGAAATTTTGGTAGCCCAACTTCTGAAGGCCATAACTCACAAACCATTGCTTTGATTGGTATTGTAACCACTTTTCAAAAATGCTAGCTCCTGATCTATAATCTTGGAATAGTGCTAGTGCCCTTCCATCTAGTTTTTGAACCTCATCCAGGCACTCTAAGGCCTCCAATAGTGAGCCTAAAGATTTTTTAGCAAATTTTTTCAACAAAAATCTGCAATAACTTCTCTAATACTTATGCTTGAGAAATGAGATTTTTATGATAGGCTTACAACTCTAAAATGAACCTTCCTATAGAAAATGAGAACATTCTAAGTTCATATGAAAAACTTAATAAAAATAGCAAGTTCCCATAAATAGTAACCACCCTGTCTACTAGTCCTTATTAAAATAGAAAAGATTGAAATATAAATATTTTTGGGGTAATGCAAGATTGCTCTTACACCCAGGATGCTCCTACATCAATATCTTGAGGATCGAGGTTGAGGACATGAAGAATACATGTTAAGGATGACGTAGCTAAGATCGCTCATCATAATATTGTAGTACAAAAAGTTATTCAAGTTGCAAAGTAGAAGATTAAGGTTATCACTAAGTGTAACATGTTCTTAGTGAGATCCTATAATAATTAATTGAGAAGGACTAATAGTTGACTTAGGAATTGTTTTATTGACTCGGCATAAAGGAAGGACATTTTCTTTTATCATGTGATGTATTGATATGATTGAATGATTGATGATAAGTAGTAGAGAATGTGAAATTGAGAATAGTAGTGAAAAAGTGAAGGAAACCTCATTGTCAAGGTTTTTCTAAGTGATCTAAGGTTTGATATTTAGATTTGAGGTTTGTGACCTAATCTACAAGGTTTGACTATGATTGGTCTAATTGACAGGACAAAGGAAAGGATAGAGGAAAGAAGATACCAGTAAATTACTTGTTTAAGGGGTGAGCTCTTCTTGTAGTTGAAATTGCATGTTTGGGCAATGGGCTCTTCTTGCATACATTTTACCACAACTCCTTGCAGGGTTGGAATCTACTAACAAGGATTCAAAGTCTCCTAGTAGGGACTCATTGTACTAAATGTTGTAACAAATTTCTAATAGGGTCTATCCTCTAACAAGGAATATTTATATTAGTACATCACCTTGTGGGCATCATTCCCACCGGGGTTTTCTCTTTGATCAAGGGTTTTCGTAGTCAACATATTTGGTGTAATTGTCTATGTTCATCTTTGTATGGTTGCTATTTACTTTGGTTGAATGTTTAAGTTTGTTTAAAGAAGATATGTATTTTAATTATAGGATAACTCATCCACCCCCACCTCTTAGTTATCTTGGTGGACTATTGTTTCTAACAATTAGTTTATATTGATTTATGTGGACCAATTTATGTGCAAAGCTACAAAGGTGACAAGTACATTATCTTATTTGTTGATTATTATTCTAGGATGATGATAGTTATGTTTTTGAAACAAAAATATAATGCCTTTCAAATGTTTAAGTGGTACTTGGCTAGAGTTGAAAAAGAGACTAGTAAAATCTTGAAATGTCTAAGATCTGATAGAGGTGGAGAATTTACATCAAATGATTTTGAGATATTCTATAATGAAAGAGGAATTAAAACACAAGCTTATGCACCTATGACCCCTCCACAAAATGGGATTGTTGAAAGGAGGAACATATTAGTAATGGATTGTGCTAGAACATGATGATGGAGAAGAATGTTGCTTTGAAATACTTGATAGAAGCTATAAGCATAGTTTTATATACCTTGAACAGAGTACAAGTCAAGAAAGGTACAAATTCCACACCTTTTTAACCAAAATATTTTAAGGCATTTGGAATCAAGTGTTACATTCTTAAGGACAACATAAATGGTAAATTTGATGCAAAAAGTGAAGAAGGTATATTCCTAGGATAATCTTACAAGTCTTTAAATACTAACACTGAAAAAGTTGTGGAAAGTGCAAGTATAAAATTTGATGAATATACAGAGGTACATAATGATGAACCTAAGAAGAAACATGAGGAGTATAAAATATTTGTGTACTAATACAAAAATATGAATACTAATGAAGCTAAGAACCAAGTTGCAAATCAACAAAAAAAAGTATTAGTGACTACCGAGTCACATACAATGGATGCTGAGTTGCATTTAGGAACCGAGCTACCTTCAAGAGGTGAATTACAATTAGAGGCTAAGGTAAATTATAATATTGCAACTATTTTGCATGAAATGAATACCAAGTTACCTAATAGAGAAGTGCACAATGACTCTAAGATTTAACTAAATGAAAGATCTATTGTTGAAGGAAGGAGAACAAAGCCAAGACTATGAAAGTATGTCATAAGACATTACCCTACTAAACAACCCATTAGAGATAAAGAATATAGACCAATGAAAAGGAAATGAAACATGTTTTTTGATCATGCATGAACCTAAGTTAGCAAAGGATGCATTAAATAATGAAGATTGGAATCAAGCCATGAAAGAAGAAATTGATCAGATTGAGAAGAAAAAAACTTGGACATTAGCACCTAGACTAGAGAACAAGAATGTTATTCAAACCAAGTGGGTATTTAGAAAAAAATTGGATGAGAATGTTGAAGTCATAAGGAATAAGGAAAAATTAGTTTGCAAAGGATATGCACAAAAAAATGAAATTGACTATGGAGAGACATTTTCCCCTATTGTCAGACTAGAAGGAGTGAAAACTATGCTTTCTTACTCTGCATACAAAGGTTTCAAAGTTTATTAAATGGATGTGAAGTGAGAATTTCTAAATGGTATACTAGAAGAGGAGGTTTACATTGAAAAACCCAAGGGATTTTTTGATCCAAAAAATGGAACATAGTATGTAGATTACACAAAGCTTTATATGGTTTAAAGCAAGCTCTGAGAGCATGGTATGAAAGACTGCACAACTATCTTGTGAAGATTGGTTTTGAGAAGATTGGTGAAAACAACTTATACTTGAAGATTGAATGAGGTAAAGGAATTTTACTCGCTGAAATATTTTTTGATAATATCATATTTGAAGGACCAAATGCATAATGTAAGACATTTGAAAATGAAATTAAGAAAGAGTTTGAGATGTCTATGTTTGGTGAGATAAAATTCTTTATTGGATTGCAAGTAGATCAGATGAAGTATGGTATTTAAATTACTCAATCCAAGTATTTAAAACAAATCTTTTAAATTTTTTAGTATGGAGGATTGAAAAACTATTAGTAGTCCTATGGTGATAGGACATAAAATTTTCAAGACTCATGATTGTGCTGAAGTGAATCAAGCATTGTACAGGTCTATGATTGGAAAATTGCAATATCTAGTCCACAAAAGACATGATATTGCATTAAATGTTGGGATTGTTGCAATATTCTCTAAAAATCCTAAGGAGAATCATTTGATGGCTATTAAAAAAATTATGAGATACCTAAAAGGAACAAAAGATTATGGTCTATACTACAAGAAGAATGATAATTTTGAATTAAGAGCCTATCTAGATGCTGATTGGGCTAGAAATATTGATGATATAAAAAGTACAAGTGGTGGA
The DNA here is from genome assembly GCA_028749045.1 of Cupressus sempervirens. Lineage (NCBI taxonomy): Eukaryota > Viridiplantae > Streptophyta > Pinopsida > Cupressales > Cupressaceae > Cupressus > Cupressus sempervirens. Next base: position 431,830,369 of record CM053789.1, read on the forward strand.
TCATTTTTCTTAGGAAAAAGATTAGTCTCATGGACTAGTAAGAAACAAAATTATATATCACAATCTACTACTAAAGTTGAATATGTGGCTACTACAGTAAATTTTACAAATATGGTATGGATCAAACAACTACTTAAAGGAATGAAGGAAGAAATTACTAAACCTATGGTACTTTATTATGATAATAAAAGTGCTATAAACATATCTAAGAACCCTGCGATGCATACAAAGACAAAGAGAATTGCAATCAAGTATCATTACTTGAGAGAGCTAGTTCAAGACAAAGAACTGATAATGAAAAATGTGAATAAAAATGAATAGATGGATGATATTTACAAAGGCTTTATCTAAGGATGCACATGAATAGATTAGAGGTAAGCTAGGGGTGATACCCCTATCTAAGGCTACTTGAGAAGAAAGAGTAGTTCCCTACATCAAATGAGTTGAATGTTGTACTTCAAAATTTGATGCAATGGATCTTACTTTAGGAGCTACCTAAAGTAATGAAGGAGTTCAATTAGAAGATTTAAAGTCACATAAAAGATGATAGAGGGAGATCCTCAATTGATTATATTTTCATGTATAGATAACAAGTCTTTGTCATTTTTTTCAAAGAGTGAGATAGATATAGCGTATTGTACAAAATCAAAAAGAGGCAGATATGAGCACAGAGGGAGATATAAGAGAAAGAAAGAGCATATAATAGAGTGTTGTACCTAAAACCTGAAGAATGTATTGAGGGAGATATCAGAGGGAGATTGTTGAAAAGAGATTTTTTGAAGTATGGAACCTATCATGAAACAATCATTATGTCAAAATTGCTACTTGTTGGTGAGACAACTTCTTTTTGGTCTAAATTTGAAAAGATAAGATAACAAGAGAACCTCGAGAAAGGTTGAGTTATATGGTATATAAAAGGAGCACTAAGACCAACAAAGACATGGATGATATGACATATTGTTGATCTACTTAAGGATAAAGTGAATGGTTACTTAAGCTAAGAAAAGAAGAAGCATTTTCATAAAAAATATCTGCTAAGCCTGGCTAAGAAAATAGTGTAAGCCAAGATAATTCAGTATAGGCCAAGCATAAATTAGTAGGTTCTAAGTGTTATTAAAATAATATAATTGCCAAGCATTAGGAAAATAATAGTAATAGCCAAGCAAAGAGGACTTAGTGGATATCGAGGAACTTAGTGTTGGCTAAGCATCAGAAGACTATTATTTTTGAGTGAATAGAGTGACAAAAAAATGAGTTGAATCAAAGATTTGATGAATTTGAGCTGATAGAGTTGATTTCTGGGTGAGTCCACAATAGTGGGTTACACTTTTTTGCCTAAACTGACATTGAACTCTGAATTTTCAAGAAAACTTTCACTTTCAAATGCAAATTCCCGTTTAACGGTTAAGAATTTGAAGATGAAGTAAACTAGAGTCTTTTAGGATTTTGTGTCTAGATTCTAAATATATTTATTTTAATTTTTTAAAAATTGAATTTATTAAATTATTTTTCTCCTACGAAAATTGGTATGATATCAAAAGCCTGATTTTGAAAGAGTGACACTATTTTTGACACACATAACATTTTTTCTACAATAGATATCAACGTGATTCTTTCAAATTTAGTTTGTTAACATCCATACCTAAACCGTAGAGTTGGTCTTATATCTTTATCATTAGTATTTCATATTTTATTGTAGTTTAAAGTTGGCATAGCACTAATTTAGACATACGTGGCTTTTGAAACATGTAACTTATTATATATTTACCCAATTTCAAAAAAAAATATTTCATTGAAAGGTGATTCAAATACGGAGACCGTACTTATTTTTCAATTTTTTAAAAAAAATTACTATTTTTCCATGAGCACCGAATACCTCAGTTTATTTTTTATAATAAACCTATATTCAATTCATGTTAAAAAATATATACCTAAAAAATTTGAAAAGCACCAAATTCATAGTCATTAGAAAGCTAGTTCAGGGTACTTTAGTCATGCAAAATTTTAGGTCTTCAGTGCTCCATTTGAACCTGGTAATTCAGCTTCAAAGAAAGGAAATAACTAAAAAAACTTCAAACTATTCATATAACCTTCTATCTAGCTAGTTTTGATAGAAACTTAGTTTCTATCAATTTTTTTTTATGAACTTTTGATAGAAACTTAATCATTTAGTTTCTATCGAAACAATGGGCAGTTTAACCGCATAGTTAACAAACCTTTCTTAGTTTTGATCGAAAGTACTGTGGTAGTTTCAATCGAAACTAGGGAAAGATAGGGTGGGATCTTGCCTAGTTTGCCACTAGGGGTGTTTCTCTAGTCGACCCCTAGGGGTTTTTCCCTAGTCAGCTAAAGGTTGTTTTTTTAAAGAATTTTTAAAAAATATAAATATGAGTTTCATTTTTTTCAATTTATATTTATGTGAAATCAAGTTATTGACTTTTGAATTGGGAAAAAAGAAATATTTTACAAACTTCAACCTATTGTCAAATTTTGGAGGAAGAATTTACGACATGGGCAATAAAGATAAAAGAGAAGGTAAATATGCATGAAGAAGAACTAAGGAACAAGAAGATGAAAATCGTTGAAAAATGCTAGCAAGATACTATCTTAGATCAAGTACACATGGACAATCTTTTTTCCAATGTATTTAATTAGTTTATTTAGTTAGGATTAAGGTTTAAATCCAATTAGGAATATGATATTTATCTTAAATTAGCATTACTATTAACTTAATATTAAGAGTTTATTTGAAATTATCTTTATATTTAGGCCATTAGGGTTTATTCAATTATGTCCATATTTAGTCCTTAGGGTAAATATTACATTATGAATAAATTTAAATTATAAATTTATTTAGCACGAGAATTACCTTTTTTATTCAATTATGTTAATAATTTATAGTCCATTAAGGTTTATTAGATTATGATTAAATTTAAATAAATGAATTTATTTAGGACGTAGTCAACCAGGACAACCTACTGACATTGGAGAAGGTTCATCCCAAGTTCAAACAGGTACATGTGCATCTCTTGCAAGTATATAATATAGATCTCTCTAGAATTCTAGGTCTCTATCAAACTTTATATCTTTAATTTTTAAATTTAGTGAGTGATATTTCCCCTTATAAACTTAATTGATTTTATTTGTTATATCATGCATGTGCAACTCTAGTAGATGATGAAAATGTTGGACATGAGGAAATTGAAGATGAAGCAATGGATATTGAAGAAGGACTATTGGAAGGTTAGATAATTTAATCAAGTACATAATATTTCACTCAAGTTAAACATGTATATATGTATACATATATGTCCCCTAAAGAGATTGTATCTTAAGACTTTGTTTCATTTTTTCTTGTGAAGCTCGAGATCAAACAACAAATGAGAATGTTAATCTAGCTCAAAGATTGAAGAGAAAAATTAATCATAGAAACATAGATCATTTAATTGAAATGGATGTGGAAAAATTGAGAGAATATGCTAATCAACCTACACATACTATGAAGAGGAAATTGAATAAAAATTCTAAAGACATAATTGCACAATTTGAGAATCTATCAACAGTGGAGAAAACTCAACTATTATCAATTTCACTTCTTAAAGATGAATTAAAAGAGCCACTAAGACTATTGGGTATAGATACAAGTATAAAAAAGAGGAGGACTTCTAAACTAGAAAAAGATATTGTTGAAAGTGTTAAGGAGGGGTTACATTCCATTGGGAAAAAAACTAGATCTGTAGATAAATCCATTGCACAAAGAGTGATAGTGACATCTATTTTAAATAAGAAAACATCCCAAAATAGATAGATCTCTTCATTATCATCTCATTTCAGGTATAGTCAGAAGATAATACTACATTATTTGAAAAGGAGAAACAATTTGAATGATAGTACATTAGAAGGCAATTGGGCACTAATGTGTAGAGCTCCTCGATCTGACAGGATTGGGGAAATAGTCAAGAACTTAGTTATTCAATTTCGGATTGATAATACTCATCCTTCACCAAATAGAAGAGATATCATCAAGTAGAGGATTAGGCCTAAGGAATATATTCAACACGCAAAACATTTGTTGGATGTCACTCAACATGAATTGTATCTCACATTTTGTAATTTAAATCCTAACGTAAAGATTGGACAACCAATGTTTGAAAGATTGAAGCCCTATTTTGTGAAGATAAATAAATATTTTGAAACATGTTGTTGTTGATATCATGTTGAATTTGATCTATACTATGAAGGGTTTTGAAAGATGATAGAAGAAAGTGGTGGAACTTCTCAAAATACTTTTCCTAAATGACCGAGTCAATTCATAACATCAATCTTATGTGAGAAACCAAATGATTGTACAATAGGTGAAATAGATTGCATAAGAGGAACTTGTGAAACATGTGGTAACTTGACTAAATTTCCTTTGAGAGAATAAGATGCTAATATTACAAGGATGGTAAAATGTAAGAGATATAAGTACATAAAGGTCAGAAACAAAAGCTAGAAAAGAATCAACAAGGTTAGAATATGTAGAGGATGAGATATCGACCGTAGAATTTATGTCAAATTTTCATAAATTGATTCAACCATATATACACCATGCATTTTTTGCTAAGTGGCAAGTAGAACAATTTCAAACACTAAGAGAAACTTTCCCACTCGGAACAATTCTATCTATTGTTGACTTTGCAGAGAATTACTCTTTCGTATCTCAAAAACAATTTCAAGTAGAATACTACTATATAGAGTAGGTTACTATTATGGTTCAAGTGTCTTATCGACATGCACAAATTGATATGGATGGTGTGGAAAGTACAGATCAAGCATGAGTCATTAAAAAAGAGTATCACTTTTACATTAGTGATGACAAAGAACATGACACACATTTTCTGGAACATTGTTTTAAGACATTTTTTGAATATTTGAAAAAAAAAAACATTAAAATAGAAAAAACATTTTTTATGGTCAGATGGATGTGCAGCACAATTTAAATCAGCTAGACTATTTTATGCATTATGTAGATATCATCGATACTTTAATATACCACACATTTGGAGTTTTTTTGAGAGTGGACATGGAAAGGGTAAGCATGATGGTGCAGGAGCTTGTATTAAATGTGCTTTAAGAAAGTATCAAATGGACTATAAAGGATATCACATTAATAATGCTCATGATGTGGTTGAGTGGTGCAAAACACATTTTTCGGTGCCAACAAATATAGATAACACATCATTACAAGCGGATTGAGTCATACCATTTAGAGTGTTTTGGGAGGTATCAGGTATATATAAATTAATTTGTTCATATTTTTAAATTGAATCTTAAATTTATATTTAATATGTCACCTTAGATGATCTCTAACTAAATTATGGACCTTGTGTACATTCAGGTGTTGATAGAAGATGAATGCATGCATGCAAGAGGGTAGAGAAGACACAACCTTTGCATTCAGTTATCAATACAAATAGTAATGTGTGGTCATTGTACACAAGAGAATACTCATGTTTTTGTCCTAATTGTATTGATGAAGACTATGATGGTTGCATAATCGAGAACATGGATATGTGGGTGAATGGACTTTGGTGCCGCTAGATGTTATTAATACAAATGAGTTTGAGGACGAAAACTATGATGATATTCCATTGATTTCTAGTGATTATAACCATATTTTAGGATTGATCAAAGTTGGTATGTATGAACTATATATATACGTGGATCATGTACATGTATAATTTTTTCATAATTTTGGTTAATTTTTATTATATATATGTACTTATGTACATGACATGTATCCAAAATTTTGACATATATAAGTTTGTGTAGGAAATGTTTTTGCAGTCATGGCAAAATCAAAAATTGTAGAAGATGTTAGCTATTATTTATTATATTGCACCATGGAAAGAGAGAAGCTAACAGAGACTAAAATAAGTGATGAAATTATTTTTCCCACAGGTTAGTAGATAGTTGAATTATGTACATGTATGTCAAGTATCTATGTTTTTTATGAATTCAAATTCTTTGACTTAAATTCAAGATTGATGTATTTTTTAAATGTGTACATGTGCAGGTTCTATTTTTGTACAGGGAACATATTTGAAGCAAAGAAAAGTACTTAAAAATGGGATTCATTTCACCAATTATCAAGCTAACAATAAGGTATATCAATATAGTAACCATGTTATTGCCACTGGTCTAACTCTTCATCTAGTCAAAGGACCTAGAATACGTAAGTGGAGGCTCCATATTGATGATCATGAGAAAATATTAAATGTTATCCAAGAACAAGCTGATCCACTTAATATGAGATAGAAACAACTCCTAATTTGAAATGTAATTCAAGAACAATTTGAAATTTGGTCGAATAACTAATTTTCTAAATTGAACTTTTACTCTTTCATTTTTAACTCAATGTCTTGAATTCAAATTTTCATAAAGTAACTAATTATAGAATTATGAACTTATATGTATGTGTGTACACTAATTACCTGGCATATGCACCTTGAGGGAAAGAAATTCGAACACCACTTGTCTTAAGGGGATGAAATTAGGGGTCTGTAAAATTAATTATATTGAACTTTCTATTTTATTGAACCTGTCAATTTTAGGACACATGTACACTTTCAACTTAACTAATTAGGACATGTGCTTACAATTTTAGGACATGTGAGCTTTTGATTTAACTAATTACCTGACATGTGAGCTTTCAAGTTCAAATTGCAATTTGTTTAACTAAATTTTGAACATCTACATGTTTTAAGTTGGACTTGAACTAGAACATTGGGCTTAAGGGGATAAAATTCTAGAATATGTGTACAAATTAAAATTTCACTATGATTAAAATTTGAAATGTAACTCAAGAACAATTTGAAATTTGGTTGAACAATCATTTGATCAATTTGAAATTTGGTGGAATAACTAATTTTCTAAATTGAACTTTTAGTCTTTCATTTTTAACTCAATGTCTTGGATTCACTTAACTTTCTATTATATTGAACTTTCTATTTCATTTAACTTGTCAATTTTAGGACACATGTATGCTTTCAATTTAACTAATTAGGACACATGCTTTCAATTTTAGGACATGTGAGATTTCAATTTAACTAATTACTTGACATGCGAGCTTTCAAGTTCAAATTGCGATTTGTTTAACTAAATTTTGAACATGTACATGTTTTAAGTTGGACTTGAATTACAACATTGGGCTTAAGGGGATAAAATTTTGGGATATGTGTACAAATAAAAGGGATGAGTTCTATAGATTTCTCAAGTTAGGAATTATGTACAACTAATTACCTGATAATTGAACATTTAATACATGATATATAACTAGACATTTAAATTACATGAACTAATTATATATATACATCTAAATTTAATCAATATATTACATGTGTACATATCTAAATAAATTACTTACATGTCTTCTAGAAACAATTTATAATATACTAGATCTAGATCTATAATGTATTAGATTCCACAACATAATGTAACATGTATCTATCATCTCGAGAACAAATAACAAAAACATCTATCTATCTAGAGATCTATCAGAAGATAATATCAAATATAAATAGTGTGCACACATGTAGACATGTAGATCTAGGTACATCTATATCAAATCAAATATAAATATAACATGCATGTGTGTATATAAAGTGTCTATCTAATATATGAATTTCTCTCTGGATGAAAGTCTAGAACAAATCATCTAGATAAAAAAAAGTATAGATCATTAGGTGCAAGACTATCATCGCCATGCATCCTCACAATGCGGTCTGAAGATTGACTATCAAGGTGCTCACTAAGATGTGCTGACCCCTATATATAAATTCAAGAGAAAGTGATATCAATACATACATACATTTAATCAAGAGAAAGTGATATGAAATACATGTAAACATAATCAAAACATAAATAAACATTACCTATCCACTACTGACATCATCCAATGAGTCTTGATGACGTACATGATCTAGCATCAAAGCTGGAGTAAAAAGAGGCATGTCCCCATACATTGTACATGTGCACATACAACACATCAAATTAAAATTTCTCCATGATTACAAATCTACATGCATGATATACATACATGTGCATGCATGCACATGTGTAAATTAAATTAATTTCAAATGATTGAAATTTTAACATGAACAATTTTTTTTTTACCCATGTAGATGGTGGCATATGATAATACTCAGACTGTCTAGCATTGATCGTGTCCACTAATGCATCTAGATTTTGTTGTGTCGCATCAAGGTCCATCTCTACATCTATGCAAGCCCCATGACTGGTGGCTGGCACACGTCCTAATAATGATGAGCCAAGTAGACTATGTAGATGAGATGACATAGAAGTAGAATCATTACGTGTCAACAAGTCCATCCATCCTATGGTTGAAAAGCTCAAATCAACATCATTAAGGCCCACATCTAGACTCTGAGCCTACCCTGTAACATTGGCTAAAGGGTCTGTGGTATGCATATGTCTCTTTGGAGCAAAAGAGTGGTCAGTAGGTGGATCATCATGTGCACTACCACCATGACCACTACCTGATCGATGAGAGGAATATGGTTGAGGATGTGTCCTAGTACTACCATGGACATGATCTCAAACATCTGATATGCATATGCCAAGATCCTTTGATACAAATCTATATGTATATAATAGATCCTCAGCTAGAACAATTATAGTATCTCATGCCAACACTCCAGTGAGACCCTCTAAGCTAGCCACTGAAGGGATGCCTGCTGCACTGTATAACTCTCCTAAAGATGAAGCATATGATGATGATCTAGAACACTGACAAGACATCAAATAATTACCAACCTCATCAGTCAAAATAGATCTGACAGCTTCTACAATCTTTCCAACTCCTTGAATGACCCCACGTAACTGAGTGCTATGCATGGCCTCATCAGCCAATGGACATAACATAGGGGAAATAGCAGGTGCCCGCTCTCTAACAATCGATCTATGTGCCAGTGGGGGATGACCTGGCTACATATCAACTAGTCTACCATGCCCTTGTCCTAAATGTCCTAGTAAATCTATGTAGTTCACTGCCCTACACAATCGAACCTCTGCATAAAGCTATCGAGAAAAATAGAGTGGAATTCGGTCATCATTTAGATAACAACCATGGACAACAAGGAAGCATGGGTATATCAATGCAGCTATCTATGGATTTGTACACTTAAGGGGAGAATACCCCTTCACATACTTTTTTGAAAGATAATGAGGGAAAAATTCCCTCTTTAGGACATCTTTGGGCACCAAGCCCTACACCTGCTGGAGTGAAAGACCAGAGGAGACCTCTCATCTCTTACTGTCAAGGACAATCTGTATAGTTTGTGCAGAATATGGGGCAGTGCCATGAATCTCATCTAGAATAAATGTCAAGCTATGTAAGATACTCTGGAATGTATCACTATAGACACTAGAGCATGTGTCACTAGTTAGGGATTCCTAAAGTCTATGAATCTCCTGGTTAGTGTGATCATAGAGCTCCTGAGGTGGGATAGGTAGCTGATCACAGGGGACATAATGTCATTTAGGGGGGATAGGCTATTGCTCAAGGCTCAAGATAGGCTGCTCGAGCCTAGGTATAGGCTACTAATTAGAGCTTGGGATAGGTTGCTTGGGCTCGGGTATAGGCTGTTTGAGGGGGACAAACTGCTCAGGGGGGATAAAAGGTTGTTGATCAGCCATGTGTCAATGTGTGTAGGTGCATGTATAATGTATAAACCTAAAAATTTAAATTAAAATGTATGACATTTAATAAACTTGAAATTCATATTAACATACATGTACAATTTGACAAAATTAAAAAACAATCTAAATTATTTTAATAAAATTAAACATGTGTACATGTGTACATTTATATAGAAGTCCTAAAACATAAATGAACATGTACCTTAAAAAAACTAAATTTTAAAATGCACATGTTGTTATATATAATGTTTGTAACTCAAGGACCTTTTAAGAACTATGTGTGCAAGTTATATTTATAAGTTAGATTGAATGTTCAAAGGTTTTAGACATACATGTGCACATAAGCTTGTCAAGTGTAATTTAGATCCATGAAGTAAATATGCATATATATATATATATATATATATATATATATATATATATATATATATATATATATATATATATATATATATATATATGTATATATAGATATATGCATATACACATGATATGTATATTTGCACATATATCATGTGTGTGTGTATATATATGTGCATATGCACACACACACACACACATGATATGTGCAAATATACATATCATGTGTATATGCATATAGATCTATATATGTACACACACACGCACACACACACACACACACACACACAAGGATAAAGTTTAGGTTTAGGGTTTTGCATTGAGGTTATGGTGTGGTTGTTTAAATCATGGTTAGTAAATTAGAATTAAAAGTTAGAATAAAAATATAGTTAGGTTTAGGGTTTGGGGATGGCTAGCATAAGTGTTACTACTAATATTAAGCTTTAGGGTCAAGGTTAGGTTTAACATCATGATTAAGGTTTGGGTTAGGTTTTGTATTGGTGATATAGTTAGGGTTAGAATTACTCTTAGTTTAGAGAAATACTTTTCTTAGGATTATTGTTAGCATAACTTTGGTTATGATTAAGATTTTAGTTAATGTCAAGGTTTATGGTTAAGGCTATAATAAAGGCCAATGTTAGGATTCATATAATGCACCATGTACAGGGTTAGAGTTATGGCTTTGATTAGGGATAGGGTTACGATTAATGTTTATATTATCTCTTAGTTAGGGAGAGAATTAGAATTTGGTTGAGTTGAGGTTTAGATATAGTTTGAAAATATTATTTGAGGTTAAGGTTAGGGTTTACATCATGTTTGGTCACGAATAAGGTTTGGGTTAAAATGACATAACTAGGTTTTATGTTTGGGTTATGGCTAGGGTCAACGTTAGGCTTTATGGTTGAGGTTTTACACCATGGTAAGGGTTTGGATTAGTGATATATATTTAATTTTAGCATCATCTTAGGTTAGAGAAATAATTAGATTGGGGTTTTAAAAAATTAGGGTTAGCATTTCAGTTATGATTAAAATTGGAGTAAAGCTTATAGTTGAAGTTATAATTAGTGTTAGAGAATTTTTTAAAGGTCATGGTTATGGCTAATTTTAGAGTTTAGAGTGTACTTAAATAAACTTTATTAAAAGATAATATTATATATTTAGATAATATGAATGAAAAAATATCTTTAAAATCTAAATAGAGAAGGATTTAGAACAATATGAAGAGACAAAAGGTTAAGACTACAACAAGAATACTAGTTGTTCAAGGAGGAGGGAGTCATGTTGCCCAACTTGCCTCATATATCAACAAGATAAAAAATAACATCAAGATTGAGTGAGAATAATAATGAGAGTAGATTATCATATCACTCACTTACTTCATACACCATGGAGTCTAGAGTGACATTATGGGCCTAAGAAATAACTATAATTGGAGGAGGTGGTTTTATCATCTACTTTCTTTGTGCATTAAGAGATCCACAATGACATTAGAGGCCTAAGCAAGAACAGTAATTGAAGGAGGAGAGTTTGGTCATCTACTTTCTGTATACATCATGGGATCTAGAGTGATATAGTAGGCCTTGGAAAGAACAATAATAGAAAGAAGAGGGGATCCTAGATCATCTACTTACTCCATGCCTGATTGGACTCATAGTGAGATGAAAGGTCTAAGCAAGAACTATAAGAAGAGAAAAGTGACAGGTAGTCATCCACCTATCTCACATATGAGTAGAGTGACATAAAAGACTTGAGCAAGGATGGTACTAGGAGGCAAGACCCAATCATTTACTTGTCCCACTATAAGATCTAACATGAAACAAGATTTAAAATTCCAACACAAACACAAGTTGCATACAAAGTTGTAAGTCAACAATAAATAAGCACAATTAAGTAAAAAATCAATTATAGACTACATATTCAAATAAGATATGATACATCAATAATCAATAAAAAAATCAACCAACCTGTTGAATACAATAGTTAAAAAATTGTTAGAAGATTTTGACTATCTTATCGAATACATCAATTTTTACCTTGAGTGAAAAATAGACCAAACAAGAGATAAATTGAATCACATTCTACATGAAGAATACTACAAGAGCCTTCAACTAGGCTAACATAAGTATGCATATATACACATTTATAATATATCAATGGGTTGAATACATTGAAATCAAAATTTATCAAAGAAGACCATCTAGATAGGAGCTCTAGACACTTATTTCACTCAACACAATAAGAATGAGAATATTCCTAGAATGCATTTCCACCCTACCACAAAGAAACTTCATGCTTTCGCAAAATATTTCATGATGTAACAGATCATCCAATCTAGTGTGAGGAAGACTAACAAGATAATATGACAAGAGCAATGAAATTGGTGTAAAGTGGTATATATACTCTCAAACATTAATGTAATGATATCATTTCATAAATTTGAACTCCCTCTCAATCAATAACTATCCAAAGAGGCATACATAAAAAAATAAATAAAAGAAATTAATATTAATATAAGTATACATATTAAAGAAATAAAAGAAAATGATTGAGAGGGAGTTCAAATTTATAAAGTATCCAAATTAAAGTATATAATAATCAATAAGTATCAAATAAGTATACTTTATATAAGTATACATATTTAAACTCTAAAATTAATTATGATATGTTCCTAGGGGTCCTAGGACCCCTAGTAATACATGTCATGATAAAATGGGTCAAAGGGGGTCATACGTGAGCCTATGACCCCCTTGAAACATATGATCAATTATTAACTTGTAGGGATACATGTCATAATCAAATGGCTCAAAGAGGGTTGTATGTTATCCCATGACCCCCTTCAACCCATACAATTGATTACAATATGTTCCTAGGGTTCCTTGGACCCCCAAGGACACATGTTGTAATGAAATGGGTTGAAGGGGATTGTAGATTAGCCTACGACTCCCTTCGACCCACATTATTGATTACAATATGTCCCTAGGGGTCCTAGAACCCCCGAAGACACAAGTCATGATCAAATGGGTCAAAGGGGGTCGTACATTATCCTATGACATGCTTCCACTCATACAATCAATTATGATATGTCCCTAGGGCTTCTTGAACCCCTCAGAACACATGTCATGATCAAATGGGTTGAAGCAGGTTGTAGGTTAGCCCATGACTCTAGTTGACCCATAAGATCAATTATGATATGTCCCCAGGCATCCTAGGATCCCTAGGGACCCATGTCATGATGAAATGGGTCAAAGGGGGTCTTAGGTTAGCCTATGACCCCATTCAACCCATTCGATCAATTACGATATGCCCCATGGGAGTACATGTCATGATGAAATGTGTCAAAGGGGGTCGTACATTAGTCTACAACCCCATTCAACCCATACAAACAATTATGAGATGTCCCAAGTGGTCCTAGGACCCCTAGGGACACATGTCATGATGAAATAGGTAAAATGGGGTCGTAGGTTAGATTATGACCACATTCAACCCATATGATCGATAACAAAATGTCCCTAGGGGGGTTCTAAGACCCCAAGGACACATGATAAAATGGGTCGAAGGGGGTCTCTAGGGGTCCTAAGACCCCTAGGTGAACCCACAATGGTGGGTTACACTTTTTTGGAGGAAGAAATCCCTCCAAAAAAGTGCGCACGAGAAAAATCATCGGAAGAGTTTCGATAGAAATGAAAATTAAAAGTTTCTATCGAAACAAATTATAGTCTTAGTTTCGATCGAAACTAAAATATCGTGCTAGTTTCGATCGAAACTAAGCAAGAAGTTTCAATCAAAACTTTTTCCTTAGTTTCGATCGAAAGTAAGAAACCCTTGCGCGGTTAAGAAACCACACGCGGGTTTCTTAGTTTCGATCGAAACTTTAAAAAATAGTGCTTTAAAAAATAGAATGCGCCAAACCCAAAGCTGCATGAGATAAAAGGGGGCCCAAGCTTTTGTCCAGTCATCATTTCAATCAAAACAAGAAGATTGACTAGTATCTATCCCATCAACCATCCAAAAAAGGTACCAAATACTTCTTTTTTTCTTTCTTATGTTGTTTTAGTTAAAATTTATATTTTTTTAGTATTTAAATATAAGTTTCTTTGTATATTTTTTTTTTTTTTATGTATGCACTTTATATATGTGTGTGTGTGTGTGTATGTACGTACATATGTACGTATGTATATATGTATGTATACACATGTATCATGTGTATATAAATGCATATATATGCATATATATGTATGATATGTATATGCATATATATGTATATGTGTGTGTGTGTGTGTGCATATACACATGATATGTATATATGCACTTATCACTTGTGTGTGTGTGTGTGTGTGTGTGTGTATATATATATATATATATATATATATATATATATATATATATATATATATATATATATCCTAATACTATCACTTGCCATAATTCCAACCATAACACTAAATCATTTTCCTAATCGTAACATTAATTTTAACCATATCCTAAAACCTAAACCTAACCTAGGTAACTATAACTATATCTCTAACCTAAGGATGACCCTATATATAACTATATCTTCAACCAAAAATCTAATGTTAACATTAAGTATGAAACAAATCCTAACCTCAACTCTAGACCCTTACTATAATATTTATCCTAACCCTTAGGCTAACCTTAACCATAAATAAACCCATATACATTGTGAATTTTAGATGTGTTAGATTGAGAGTTCTAAGCTTATTACCATGATGTTTGATCTTTTCTCAACTTATCAAATATTTATAGATAGATATAGACATTTTCATGATAAACATTGCATGTACTACGAATCTTGGCTTCATTAATAAGTATGATTACATTAAGATGTCCTCTTGATTCAGTCATCACCACTATATTTTTAATATATTTGATATGGAATAAAATTCTATGAAATAATAGATAATATATTAATATTACTTTCTTTTATTTCTTTAATATGTATACTTATATAAAGTATACTTATTGGATACTTATTGATTGAGAGGGAGTTCAAATTTATAAAGTATCAAATTTATAAGAGTATCAATAAGTATCCAAAGAGGCATACATACACACACACATATACTTTAATACGTACATACACACACACACACACACACACACACACACACACACACACACATAAAGTGCATACATAAAAAACAATAAAATATACAAAGAAACATATATTTAAATACTAAAAAAATATAAATTTTAACTGAAACAACATAAGAAGGAAAAAAAGAAGTATTTCGTACCTTTTTTGGATGGTTGATGGGATAGATACTAGTCAGTCTTCTTGTTTCGATTGAAATGATGACTGGACAAAAGCTTGGGCTCCCTTTTATCTCACGCAGCTTTGGGTTTGGTGCATTCTATTTTTTAAAGCACTATTTTTTAAAGTTTCGATCGAAACTAAGAAACCCGCGCGTGGTTTCTTAACCGCAAGAGGGTTTCTTACTTTCGATCGAAACTAAGGAAAAAGTTTTGATTGAAACTTCTTGCTTAGTTTCGATTGAAACTAGCACGATGTTTTAGTTTCGATCGAAACTAAGACTATAATTTGTTTCGATAGAAACTTTTAATTTTCATTTCTATCAAAACTCTTCCGATGATTTTTCTTGTGCGCACTTTTTTGGAGGGATTTCTTCCTCCAAAAAAGTGTAACCCACCATTGTGGGTTCACTCTGGGGTCTTAGGACCCCTAGAGACCCCCTTTGACCCATTTTATCATGTGTCCTTGGGGTCTTAGAACCCCTAGGGACATTTTGTTATCGATCATATGGGTTGAATGTGGTCATAATCTAACCTACGACCCCATTTTACCTATTTCATCATGACATGTGTCCCTAGGGGTCCTAGGACCACTTGGGACATCTCATAATTGTTTGTATGGGTTGAATGGGGTTGTAGACTAATGTACGACCCCCTTTGACACATTTCATCATGACATGTACTCCCATGGGGCATATCATAATTGATCGAATGGGTTGAATGGGGTCATAGGCTAACCTAAGACCCCCTTTGACCCATTTCATCATGACATGGGTCCCTAGGGATCCTAGGATGCCTGGGGACATATCATAATTGATCTTATGGGTCAACTAGAGTCATGGGCTAACCTACAACCCGCTTCAACCCATTTGATCATGACATGTGTTCTGAGGGGTTCAAGAAGCCCTAGGGACATATCATAATTGATTGTATGGGTGGAAGCATGTCATAGGATAATGTACGACCCCCTTTGACCCATTTGATCATGACTTGTGTCTTCAGGGGTTCTAGGACCCCTAGGGACATATTGTAATCAATAA